>JASDQU010174629.1:0-20743 GCA_032191745.1 Picea mariana | reverse complement strand
TGACTGTTGTCAATGTTTGAGGATTTGACAAACTTGATAGGTTCTGTATTACTTGGATGATCACTACTTGATCCTTCTTCATACCCCAATCTAGCTTTCAACTTTGGGTTTCTTTGTTGATTTAGAATGGAGGTTAATCCTTCTGAGGCTTTAATACTTGACAGATTTTGGTGATGCAATCTCTTAAACTTCTCCATTTCTTTTCTGGTTTTTACTATCTCTTGTTCTAAGGCTTCACACCTCACTTTCTTCTCTAACAACTGTTGTTTCAGTATGTCTTCTATTTTCTTTTCCTCTTCTAATTCCACTTTCAGCAGGGCAAAGTCTTCATCAAGCTGTTTACTATCTTTTTCGAACTGTATCAGCAATTGTTTTTGATTTCTGTTCTTAATTCTGAGTTTGTCAATCTCTTCCAGTGCACTGATCAGTTCTCCTTCCATATCAACCATAGCTTCTTCATCATTATCATCACTGCCTATGATTTTATTATCATAATCCTCTTTGGCCATAAGCATGAAGTCATTTACCTTATATTCACAGGAAGAGTCACTATCGGTGTCTTCTGAGGACTTGTCATTATTTGCACACAAACTTTTCTTCTTACTATATTTCTTGAATTTTTACTTCTTTTCATCATCAGAGTTCTAAACCTTTTTCTGATGGGGACACTTAGATGCAAAATGACCTATCTTACCATAGTTAAAGCATTTGAAGGGAAACTTGCCTTGATATTTTCGTGATCCTTTCTTTAACCTTCTCACAAATTTTGCCTCAATATCATCTAATTATGAATCAATATTCTTGTCTGCTTTAAATGATGCTTCTCTAGTAATGGATTTATCTTTGCTAATTCTCATTTCATATGCAGTTAAAGTTCCTAGAAGTTGATCAATGAATAAAGTTTTAAGATCATTTAGTTCTTCTATTGCAGAGACTTTTCGATTAAATTTATCAAGAAGAGACCTTAAAATCTTCTAAACTAAGAGTGATTCTTCAAACTTCTCACCAAGTCCCTTCATGGCATTCACAAGTTCTTCAACTCTTGAAAAATAATTGCTAACTGTTTCATATTCATTCATCTTTAGTTGTTCAAACTTCAACCTAAATGTTTGAAGTTTGGTATATTTTACTTTCTCATTTCCTTCATAGCTACTAATAAGTTTATCCCACATTTCTTTGGCAGTTTGAAGATGCATCACCTTTACAAACACAGCTTCTGCAAGTCCATTCAAGATAGCATTCATTCCCTTAGCATTAAAAATAAATTCTAACTTATCATCCTTGGAAGCTAGCACAACAGGATTTATGTATCCAGTCTCTAATACATCCCAAACATCAGCACCTAAGGCCATTAGGTATGTTCTCATTCTAACCTTCCAAAAGGAAAAAATTGTTCCATCAAATAGAGGAGGCTTACTGGCTGAAGTCCCTTCATGACTTGTCATGTTTAAGTTTACATATCTACGTTTAAATAAAAGGAACCTGCTCTGATACCAATTGTTGAAATTACTAAGACAACTGAGCAAGGGGGGGTGAATCAGTTGTCACTGTGCTTAAACAATATTAACAATTAAACCATTTTTAATCTTTCTCCAAGTGACCATCAATATTATACTACATATGGACAACATAAATAATAGCATCACTCACACATAAGATATACACAGACACAGTTTTTCACGAGGAAACCCATAAAGGGAGAAAACCTCTTCTTCTTTGAAATGATAGGCAGTCTTTTAAGTTTTGTACATCATCTATAATTGAGTACCAACTCAATGTGAGGCTACTACCTCTGTTTTACAAGCTGCTACATGCTGAGAGCACCAACTCTCTTATTTCTCTAGCACCCACTAGAAGGAATCACCGACTCCCTGGTTTCTCTAGCACCCACTGAAAGGAAGCAACAACTCCATAAGTGTTGCAACACCAACTGGATGGAAGCACCAACTTCCAATCACATAGGCACCAACCTGTATAACAGAGAAAAACAATTCTCTCGTGCACCACCTTGCCACCCTGGTTTCTCTGGCTGCAACCAGATGGTAGCTACAACCCTTTGTGTTCAATCACCCACTTGAACCTTTGAGGACAACGGTCCTCCCTAGCACCTCCCTACAACCCTTATTACAAATAAATGATTGAATAACCAACAACTCTGATAAATTAATTCTTACCACTTCTTCACTGTTCTGCAATTCTTCTTTACTATACTATTCTTCTACTTTGTTCATATTTGGCTTGACTTGCTATCTCTTTCTATCTGTTGTTTCTTTGTCCTTCTCATGCTTTTTGATATGTGCACATTCTGCTCTCTTCCCCTTTTCTCTTATGTTCATCTCCTCTTCCTTATCTCTAAGATTTCTTCACACTATGCATACTGTAGTTTTAACTTTCTACAGTTCAAGTCATTTTTCAGTCAGAACAACCAACCTTGCATAGTTGTCTCATATATTCTTTTATTCACACACCCTCAGCAACTGAATCGCCAACCGATGAAGAATCATGAATCAATTTTTCTAACTGAATCATAACTGATCAATTAACTATGAGGTGAAATAGTATCCCTTCGATCATATTAGAATTCACCTGCACCGTTGGATTACAAGGAACAAAAAGTCTTTCGCATTTCCTATTCTGGCAATTTGCGATTTCGCATGTCACGAATTCCTATTACGAAGCATCTCGACTCTCCAAGTTTCGATCTCTGACATGGATCTAGATCAATGGTCCACAAAACTTCATAATCTGATCCCTTCTTTTCCCAATCGAACGGCTGATGGGATTTTGGCATTTTTCCCTTCGATTATTCAAGACTCACAATAGTCCCTTTCGATATTTCGTGATTTCTCATGTTGTGAATTACTGAAACTCCATGTTGCAATTTCGCATTTCGGCATTTCGTGATTTGGGCAATTCCTGTGATGAGATATCTTGACACTCCATGTCACAATCCCCGAAACTCTAAAGAAAGAGCTTAGCTGGAATAGCTTCGATGATTTCTACATTTCTCATTTCGACATTTCGTGATTTTTCATTTCGGCATTTCACGATTTCGCTTGTCGCGAGTTCGAGAGGTTAGGGAACCCCGTTCCTTTGACTTTCCAGTCAACAAAATGACGATCTTTCGCCATGTGTCCTATGGCCCCAACGGTCCATATCTTATCATGATTTTGAAACTTCAGGGGTCTTCGTCGTGTCTGATCAATGATCTAGATCAATCCTCGATCTGATGGATAGGATTATTTCACGAATTCACTGATTCGGGATTTCGGCGTTTCACATTTCGTGACTTCTGGACTCCTGTGGTGAAGTGTTTCTACACTTCCAACTCTCGTTATCTAAAACTCTGATTTTCCAGTTTGCGAAACTTTGAAATGGAGTCTACCTATTTTGGGATTTCGACGTTTCGCATTTCGTAACTTCGGGACTCCTGTGGTGAAGTGTTTCTACAATTCCAACTCCCGGTATCTGAAACTACGATTTTTCAGTTTGCAAAAATTTGAAATGGAGTGTGCCTGTTTTAGGATTTAGGTGTTTCGCATTTCGCGACTTCGGGACTCCTGTGGTGAAGTGTTTTTACACTTCCAAATCCCGCTATACGAAAATCCAATTTCTCAGTCTGCGAAACTCTGAAATGGAGTCTTTGACATGCTCTGATCTTTCGCATTTCGGGATTTTCTTCCAGGCAATCATCATTGCATTGTTGGTCTTGCCACTTTCTCTTGTTCATCATCATCGGGCTGATCTTGCCATCAATGACAAACAAATACTCTTCCTTCTATCTGCCTATAATAAATATGCCAACATCCACCTTATGGCTATAGCTAGAGAACCCAGGGGGTTGTAGCCTCCTTCTGGTTGGAGCCAAAGAATTAGGGAGTTCGAGCTTCCTGAAGGTTGAATCCTAGGAAAATAGGGGGTTGGAGCCTCCTTCTAGTTGGATGTGGAGAATTGGAAGTCGATGCTTCCTTGAATGTAATTCTTTGTCATATAAGAAAAACATTATGTGGTTTTCTCCCACATTCGTTTTCCATGTAAATAGTGGTGTAATTTGTATTGTGTGGATGTATTTATTATTGTTTATTATGCACGTATGGATGTTAATGCTTATGATACAATAATATATTGATGATTATTTGATGAACATGGTTTAATAAGTTAAAGGAATATAAATTGTCGTTAAAAGTGGTATAAATTATTCATTACTTATTCACCCCCCCTCTGAGTAATCCATCAATTGGTATCAAAGAAGGTCCTTGAAGAAAACATTTTAAGCTCTAGAAGAAAGATCATGAAGAGAAACAATTTGTATAGAAATGGAATACTTTAGTTCAATGGTCAGAATGGTCTGAATTATGAGATGTGGAGAAAAATAATGAAATTTGTTTTACGGGCACAGGGGTATGATGTTTGGCACTTAGTTGTTACATTATACAATGCTACAAAGAAACCAAAAAATTCATATAATAAGGAATTGAAAAGGAACAAAAAAATAGCATTGGATTTTATCTTGTAAGGATTAACTGATTCAGTAAAGGACAAGGTTTGACTGATCATGATCATGATTGAAGCTTCTTTGTGTCTTGAACATGGATGGTATTCTTGAATATGTATCTTCAATAGTTTTCTTACGTTCCGGTTGACCGTGATTCCTTCCTTTGAGTACTTCTGCATAACTCTTTCTATTTTCATCATTTTTCTTTTCTAGCAACCTAGAGTGTTTCTCTTCATTCTCTATAACTGATGCAGATGTTTTTGTCTCTTCAATGTTCTTATTGAGCTTGACAATTTTACTTCTCAATGTGACAAATTCTTCTTCAAGATTCTCAACCTCTTCTTCTTTCTTCATTATCTGAGACTTCATGAATTCTTCTGTTCTTTTCGCTTCTTCAAGCTAAAATTTCAATGTGATTATTTCTTCTTCAAGTCCTTTCTCTTCTTGACCAAACTATACCTCAAGTTGGTTTAGACCATTAGTTCTTTCCTTAAGATGATCTCTCAATATCTTCTCTCTCATTTATGCTTCTTCCTTTTGTGCTTCTATGTTGGCTTCCAAATACTGCTTTTGATATTCTATATTTTCTTTGATCTTTCTGGCTTCTTCTAGATGAGTTCTTAAGTTCTCAATGATCTATTGGTATTTTTCAAAAAAGTGAACACTTTCCTTTTGATTCATCAATTATTTCTTGAGTAACTTATTTTCTTCTCTTACTTCATCTAAAGCACTAGCCAATTATGCTTCATAATTGTCTTCCTTTTCAATTAGTTTTTTTGTCTCATTTCCTTCATGGCATTCTATTTCAAGATGTTAGTGTTTTTCACAATTAAAGCAAAACAACATACCTATGGTGATTATGTACTCTTCATCTTCTGAATCTGTTTGACATGGTGAACATGTACTCTTCTGTCTGCAATATACAAACAGAGTACTCCTGCATATTAGAGTACTCCTTCTCTTCTGGCTCCCTTTGCCTGAAATATATAGACAAAAACAAGCTCTAATACCACAAATGGTGTGTATCAAAGTACTCCTTCTCTTCTGGCTCCCTTTTCCTGAAATATACAGACAAAAACAAGCTTTGATACCACAAATGGTGCGTATCAGAGTACTCCTTCTCTTTTGTCTCCCTTTGCCTGAAATATACAGAGAAAAACAAGCTTTGATACCAGAAATGGTGCCAACCCCCAACCCTCAGGCCAATATTCACACAGGATCGTTCTAATTTTTTCACAAGTCAAAGCGACTCCTTTGGTTCCCTGTTGAAACCTCACGAATCCGATCCATAGGTCCTTTGGAAACCCCACCTGTGCGAACAAGAACTAGGCGAGAGCTTCACCCACACGCGACCACAACTGGGCCTTGGCCCAAATGCCTTTAGCAACTCAAAACTCAAGAGTTCGTAGGTCGAAGATCCTCAACTCCTCTTCACCAAACCTCCGATATCCCCTCCTGTTAGCGCCCTCTACATATAACCATGGTCAGGGCTAACTGCTAGCACCTCTCGCTACTCGTGATTTCGTGAGTTGGAGTATTGAACCTCCATTATCCTCCTTTGTGATCCCCTAAGACACGATACGTCAGTGATGGGTTGGCTCCCCTTTCACACTACTCGCAACTCAGAACCTAGTGAGTTGGAGTGTCAAGCTCTCGTGCTCTTCTCTTGCGAATCTTCGAAGTGCGATAAGTCAATAGGATGTTGACTCCTTCCCAGGAGACAAGTATCCACTTGTCAACCATGCGGTCCCCATCTATTGGATGCACCACGTGCTCGCCCGAGACATTTCCCTTGAAGCTTCATGACTTCTACAGTCGAAAGTGATTCCTTTCAAACCCCAAACTCTCGAGGCACGAAACCTGTTGGAAGTTCTGATCCAACAGTCTACCCATAACTCGGATCCAATGGTATGGATTTCCTTCTCTATTCCTCGCCACTCAGAACTTCATGAGTAGAGTGGCTGAGCCTTGGTGCTCCTTTCTTAAGAGAATCTGAAGCGCAAGAAGTCAACAGGGTGTTGACTCCCTCCCAGGTGGCGAATGTCCACCTGTCAACCATGCGGTCCCCACTTAATGGGTGTGCCACGTGTTCATACGAGCCCTTCATGCTCTCACTTCGTGACTTCTGCGATCAAGGTGCAACTCCTTCACCCTCCGAGACCCTGATACACAAGGTAGCGAGACGCCAAATCTCACAACTCTCCTTCCTCCTCGATTGACGGTTATGATGCTTTCAAGATTTCGTGAGTCAGAACTTCCTGTCTCATGAATATTCCTCTTCACATACAAGGATTAAACCTCATGCACCTCCTCCTATATCTGATGGCTATCGACTATCTGTGCAAGATCTAACGGCCTACACCTGGACGTGAAACTCCAATGGTCTAGATCTCTCCTCTCAATGCCAATCTAATGACTACTGTTGCTCCTCCTTGATCACGCACTCTTCTTCCCGAACCTAGAAGATTTCAAGTGTTCCAAAGGCATCAACCTTTGCTTCCTGCTATGAAGCCTACATTCTCGAATTCTGTTCACATTCAAAAAGATGCTATCCCTCCTGATCTCCTTGAACTCTAGTCCTCCAAAGTCTTCTCCCTGACCTTTCTACTCATCCTTACAGCTATGGCCTGTGCGTGAAAGTAGTACTCTTCCTGAGATTTGTCTTCCTTGAATCCTTAAAGGATTCTTTGACTTCTACACTCTTTGCAGGGTATCTACACACATGGAGGTGCTATCCGACCTGAGATTCTCCTCTTTAGAACCTTGAAAGGTTTCTTGACTTTTGAGCTCTTTGCAGGGTCTCTGCACACGAAGGTGCTATCTCTTCTGAGATTTTCTACGTCCTGCTCCTACGCTTGACAAGCCTTCAGATGTCTGTCTCTCAACACTTCACTCAAATGTTGACCTGGTGCACTCCTTGCACAGGTCTTTTTCCTTCATCCCTTTCTCTACTTGAAAGGATGGAAATTCCCTCTGGAAACTTCCCGCTCAAGCACTCCTTACTAAGCCTACAGGGTGTTCAACAATCCTGTGTGTGTCTTCCCTATGAAACTTTCCTTATCTCAAAACTCCAAAGAGAGTTCTTCTTGGTGCACTCTTTGCACTCGCTCAATGCACTCATGGCAGAGCTTCTATAGGATCTTCAGTGATTCTGCCTTCTTAATGAACTCAGAATAGATTTCCTTCTATGCACCCTCTGTATCCACTCAATACCCTCCTAGTAGAGTTCTCCAGAATCCTTAGTGATTATGTTTTCCCTTTTTAACTCATAGTAGAGTTCTCCTGTGCACTATCTGCACCTTCTCAATGCCCTCCCGACAAAGCTCTCACAGAATCCTAAGTGATTCTATCTTTTGCTATGTCCTCTTCTACACAACCTCACCTCCAAGGTGTTCAACAACCTTGAGGTTTCTCCTTGAGCCAATGCCTTCGACTGGTGCACCCTTCTGGCACGTCTTTACCCAAATTCCACAGAATTCAAGAGCGCATCTATGCATTGGCTATTAGAAACCGTAGCATTTTGTCACACCCTCTTGGTGTGAAGCCTCAAAGAACCCCAAACCTGGAATCAAAGAACCCATAGATAGTAGAACCTATCTGTCCCTGCAAATTCATACCTAACCATACATCTACAACATATCATAAACACATAAATACATTCATTCATGAACTCATAAACACATGGACAACAACATGTAGGAAAAACTACTCTATTTGTATTAATCAAGAATGCCTCTTTACAATGTGTTTGAGCTCGGACTGCAACAGAGTCTCGACTCTCCTCTCTTATCTTCTCTTCTTGACTCACTCAACTAATTCTCTATAGACTTACTCTACCTATCCTACAAAGGATATTTTTACAAAAGGGGGCTTCTCGAGCTCTTCCCTCCATCCTCACCAACTCTCATTAATTATAATGAATTCACAATTAGATGGTTGTCTAGTCCAAATCGGAGCTAGATCCCATCCTTACAACCATTAAAGGCCTTCTTTAAATACAATGTGCTCAAAGGCATAACTTTGGCTCTACCAGCCTTACAAACATTTAATATAAATTTCAAATTCAAAATTTGAAACGAGAGGGTTGCGCCTCTCCTTCTTCATTGAATGTGCATTGTGCTAGCTGGTGCATGGATGGCTTGGAGTGATGCTCCTACTTCAACAAATAAACAAGTGTTTCTCAGGGTCTTTTGTTGCTTCTCCTTAGAATTCTAGTAACCTGATGGTGGGATCATGTCCTACCATTCTGAATGATGAACTACTAGCTCCGCGTGGTGTAGATACTTGACTCATGATGCCTGAACTAGATCCTCCAGTTGTTTTTCCTTGTGTGGATGTACTTTCTACTATCTAACTGCTTCTAAACTTTGGTTGTCTAAATGGTGGTGTTCTCTTTGGTGTATTAGTCGCACATGGGTTTATGGGTTCCACACTAACATTGATATGGATTATATTGCTACCTTATCTCCCCATTCTTGGACCTCTCATCTTCCTTTCATATGTTGCGCGCATGATTTCCTCAATTTGCTCCACAAACCAGAGATCCTCTACCTCTTCCTCATCACTTGCCAAGGCTTCCCTCGCGGCTACGACTCTCTTATTGGTATTCACCTTGTATTGGTAGGGTACTCCGCTACATGTCTTTCCACCTGTCACAATGATCTGCCTGATCTATTTATCATCCATCATGATCTGTTCCAAGGATTCTTCCTGCTTTCCCTTATCATTTCCTCCTTCCATTTCTCCTCTTCCTGTTAGTGCTTCCCCCCTTCCCCCATGCATGAAAGGAAGTTTAGTTGTCTAACTCTATTGTCATTACACCTTTATTATACAACAATATCTCAATAGAAGTATACAACGATCGGATGTACCTTCCTTGGGGTCCACGTATAAACTCTTTTTCTGCTGCGCTGTATGACTTCGTTGTGTCGACTGTAAATTCTGTTATAAACCCTGCCACAATACTATGAAGCCGAAAGTCTAATATGCTGGTGAAATTATTGTTCACCTTTTGAAGCTGCTCAATTTGTACTGGGGTCCACTCTATCCATCAAATCTAGTTCGTTGTGTGGTTATCCTTCAACCACGCTATCCACTTATGCAATAGATGTGGAAAATCACAGAAAAAGACTTCGTGTAAATTAGTAAACACGTATTTCTCAAGATATTTGTGAGGTGTTAGCCTAGGTTTTCTATTGTCTTTTTGTGGAAACTGTAGTTCCTCATTTCTTAGCCAAGTTTCAATCTCTTCTTTCGTGGGATTCCATGGCCTCAACATTCCCTCCTAATGGTTCATTGGTATCTTCCCTCACCTTTTCTTGATCTGCTTCCAACAGATCTTTGAGTTATCTTCTCTACTCTATCCTCTCATATTCCTATCAATGGAAACAAAAACATTTGTTGGTTTTAACTTATTTTTCTATTCTGATTGAGTTTATTGACCCAGGTTTCATGTTTGTTCGGGTTTCCAACAAAGCCTCTAAAACTATCAGCCCTCCTGGCGAACCAAAAGGAAATGTAGCACATAGAATGCATTGCGTAGTCTCACCCGAGATAGATTTAATGTGTGGATGTAAGACTTACGGGTTTACAGCCTAGGATTGACTGTGAGATAAGCTAGATATATATGGAACCATTATTATGACTTGTCAATGCAACTTATTGTTTTTTGCGACTTATGTAGTATATCCATAGGATATTCCCTCAATATTGCAAAAGAACTTAAGCAAGCAATAGAATAACTCATTCATTCAACATAATAACAAGTGCATGAGAAAATAAGAAATGAAAACATTCATCACACAACAGAGATGTTACCATGGTTCACCCCCTCCTGGGGCTACGTCCACAAAGATTTGTCTCTCAACTCTTTTATTATGTTATTTTCTCATATACAGTGATGCGCGCTTACAACCCTTCTTAGTCGGGTGAGATCTTAGATGAGGCAGACTAGATCGCACCAGGCTGCATAGCCTGCGATCTAACCCTCAATATCTACCCTCTCTTGTCCTCTCTAGCTCAACAACTTATACAAAATAGGTCTTACAACAAAACATTACATATCGCATCAACTGATGCGTAACTACAATAACATGATAATACCTCGAAGCCAACCAAACCGCTTATGATACCTAAGTATCTACATTTGTACATTTCGGGCTCTTCAGCCATTTACAATACCTTACCAAAACCCTAACCCTACATTCTTTAGGTATTCCTCCCATGAGTGCTTGTTGTTATTCCTTCCAATAGTTTCTTTCCTTGCATGCATGCGTGTTATTTTTCCTTCCAGCTGTTGCTTCGCTCATGCATGCTTTCTTCCCCAAAAATGCCATGTTTTTCCACTTTGGCCTTTTCCCTACCTCCAACAACTACCCTTTTTGAAGCTATGAGGACCAATACACCAGATGGAGCACCCTACGTCAATAAAGGGACCAGACAGTACAAGACTTCACCAATATTTTTCATACCCTCCACACCAAATTGGGTATCAAAGGTTCTGAGCATCATCTCGTTCTCAAATACCGAGGTTGTTTGCATAGATACATTCAAACAGAAATGGATTTATTGGACATCACCTCATTGGGCACAAATTATAGATACACTTCCAAGATCGAGCAAAAATTTAAGCAGAAACAATGGGAGTTTGGATCTGCAAACCCCTCATAGCCAAAGCAAGGAAAATGCAACCCTAACCCACACAACATGGGACCAAGTTGCAATGGTCACTCTCAGTACAATCAGTCCAAACCGCAACACAAGAAGGGCAATGAGAATATGAAGAAGGACACGTGAAAATGGTGATTTTAGGGGCTAAATTTCGCTCATGGGCTAATTTTCCATGGTTTTCCCAAAAACAAGATTCGCTATTGTAAAAAAGATTCGCCCAAATTCTATCAGATAAAATTATTTTACCTTAAAAATTGCCAAAGTTTTATACAAACTATATAAAATCATTAGAAATTTGAATCTTTTTACAAAAATATCGCCAAACATTTATAGTTGGCATGTGAAGGATTAGTAAAATTCGCCAAGGTTTCTACATTTTAAAATAAATTTCCATACTTAAAATCATCCCTGAGTACCATAAAAGTCCTTTGTACAACACCGATGAATGTTGCTCCAAGAAATCCCTCATGGCCAAGATGAAGGCTTCCGAGCCAGAGGCCAATTCTAATTCTGAGTCAATCCTGAAGGAGGGAAGTGGATTATTGATGTTGAAACCAGTGCCATGGTCACTACCACCAAAGTCCAACCAAGTGAACCAGAAGAACCAGAGGAAGGGGAATGCCTCTTTCACTCATAGATGTGGGTCAAGGGGGCTCCGATTCACTTCATTTTTGACAGTGGTAGTAAGAAGAACCCAATTTCAGCATAGGTCGTCAAGCAATTGAACTTGCCAATGAAACTTCACCTACAACCCTACACCATCGGCTTGCTTCATCAAGGAAGAGATATCTATGTCATCCAACAATGTTGTTTGTCCTACGACATCAAGCCTTTCAAAGATAAGGTACTGTGTGATATTTCTCCCCTTGAATTTTGTGATGTTCTTTTAGAACAACCATATTTGTGGAAGTGTCATGTTGTGTATGATTCTAGAATCCGCATTTTTATTATTACTTTGAGTAGAAAATTGTACAAGATGCCAGAGGTGGCACCGCCTACTGCTATTTCTTTAATCTATGCTATGCAAGGAAGTAAGGTCATTTCACATACTGGGAAGATCATCTTATTTGTGATCCATGCTCACAATAAGGAGAAGGTCTTCGCCACATATTTGGCCTCTATACAACACCTCTCTTTGTAGAAGATGCAAGTGTACGAGATTGTGGAAGAATATAGAGACATCTTTGTCTCACCTATAGGGGTACCGACACACTGCCAAATCAAGCATCCAATTGATCTAATCCTCGATGCACCTCTACCTAATGGACAATTCTATTGACTCTCGCTAATGGAGAATAACAAAATCAGGTGTGAGATCTAAGAGATTCTTCAAAAGGGGCACATTAGACCCAGCTCCTCCCCTTGCAGAATCTTGATTGTATTGGTACAGAATAAGGACCAGACTTGGTGACTCTACATTGATTACAAAGCCTTAAACAAAATCACAATCAGGAACTACTATCCCATTCCTAGGATTGATGACCTTTTTGATCAACTCAAGGGGGAAAATTTATTCAACAAGATTGACCTGAAGTCTGGCTACCACCAGGTTCCCATCGAACCAATGGATGTCTGGAAGACAACCTTCAAGACTAAGGAATGTCTCTATGAATGGCTAGTCATTCCCTTTGGATTAACAAATGAACCAACCACTTTCATGAGATTAATGGATGATGTATTGATACCCTTCACCAACTCCTTTGTGGTAGTATATTTGGATGACATCCTCATGTTCAACAGAATGTGGGAGGAGCACATGCAACATATTCAAAAGGTTTTGAGCACTCTACAGTAGCACAAGTTTTATGCCAACTTGGAAAATGTTCTTTTGGAATGAAAAAGGTCCAATACCTGGGCTACATTGTTGATGAGCATGGGTTACATGTTGATCCAGCTAATATCCAAGTCATTTGTGACTGGACAGCCCCGACCACACTGACTGAGCTTCAAAGATTCTTAGGACTCACCAATTTTTACTGACAGTTCTTGTTGGGATTCTCCCATATTGACTGGACCCTTAGCTAGGTGACCAAGGGTAGTGGTAGGGCCAATTTCGTGTGGGGTAAGGAGTAACAATGAGCATTTAAAGATCTGAAACATCATTTGTGCTCAGCTCTAGTACTCTCCTTGCCCGATCTGCAACAACCATTCAAGATTGATATTGATGCATCTAACTCTGCTGTGGGCACAGTTCTCACTTAGCATGAGCATCCGGTGGAATACCAGAGTGAGACACTCTCTGATACTATCCGTAAATACCCCACCTATGACAAGGAAATGTATTCCATTATACAATCCTGTTGTCAATGGAAACATTACATTCTGGGGACCGAGACATAGGGGAAATTATAGAACGACCACCATCAGAAGTGGTCCACCTACCTACAACAGTTCCATATCAACATCGAGTATAATACAAGTATCTCCAATCATGTCATTGACTGCCTTAGTCAGGCTCTTGTGGTTGCACTTACCACTGTGCTCCATTCCTGTCGACATGAAACATCAAAGTGGCCCCAACTTTACCAGCAAGATCTGTACTTCGCCACCACATATAAACTCTTGGGTATAGGCACCACTGTCATTGATTTTCACATTTAGGATGGACTCTTATGCCACATGTTCCATATCTATGTTCCTACAAGTGAGAATGAAAAGATGATTTGGGAATCCCACTACAGTAGGGTGGCAGGACATTTTGGCATACAGAAAATTGTGGTCATCCTTCAGAAACATTTTTATTGGCCAAAAATTTGACTGGACATCAGCAAGTATATCAGATCTTGCACTGCCTGCACCATTTCCAAGTCGTTCATTAAGAAGAAATGCTTATACACCCCTCTTCCTATTCCTAAGAAGTTGTGGGAGTCCATATCCATGGATTACATGTCTAGTTTGTCATCCACCAAGCATGGAAATGACTGCTTTTTTGTGGTCGTTGATCAATTTTTGAAGATGGCCATCCTCACAGCCTATAAGAAGACTGTCATAGTGGTCGATAATGCAAATATCTTCTTCGAATGAGTTTGGGTTCACTTTGGGATACCACGGACCATCATCTCTGACCGAGACAACACATTCCTTAGCACCTTTTGGTCAAGTCATTGGTCTCTATTGGACACCAATCTCACAAGATCCACTTCTTTCCACCCCCAAACCAATGGTGAAACTGAGGTCATCAATTGGATGATTGTGCACATCCTACACATGTACAATTCTAAGAATCCCCGTACATGGGACAAGAGTCTCCCATATGTCCAACATAGTTACAACATGGCTCCTCATAGTTCCATCAACCATAGCCCATTTTAGGTGGGTTTGGGATTCCAACTCTTGGGACCCATTGATGTTGCACTTCCTCTTGCCACCGCATATATAGACTCTTCCCATGATTAGTTTGTGGTCGACAAAGCCACCAGATTCATTGATTGGATTCAACACATCTGCCAATAGGTCCAGGATATTTTGCAGAAATCTAATGCTAAGTACAAGCAGTGCCATGATAAATACATGTTACCACACTAGTTTCAGGTTGGCGACAAATTATGGTTACATTTGCAGAAGTAGCGTCTCACCGGGCCCCATCAGAAGCTTCAACCACTTTGTTATGGGCCTTACACTCACCAAGGCTGTGGGTAGCAATTCTTTTGAGCTCAACACTCCACTCTTCCTTGGTTTGCATCCAGTATTAAATGTGGACCTCCTTCGGCCATATTTTCCACCATTATTGGACACCTCTAAGATCGTCGAACAATTGACACCAACAGAGTTCAACCCTAACTGCATGAAACAAGCATCCACCAATCAGAAAAAGGAGACACAAGTCAAGGGCACCTACCAGTAGCATATCCATATTTATTAGGTTGTCAAGGAAGGTAAACTCCTACACCAAGGAAAGTGGCTCACCTGAGGCCAAATCCAACAAAATTTTCCTCACTTTATGGGGAAACTCAATGCAATAGAGACCATTTCTTCCTAAGGGGGGAGGATTGATATAGATGGGTATTGGTGGCCACCCACCTATTCCAACTGGCTCCTCATGTCCATTTTTGTTCAACATGTCTTTATGTACTGCTTTATAATTGTGAGGTCTATAGTTATAGGGCTATCTGAATCCTCACACATTCTCCAGGTGCATACGGGTGGCCTCTTGCCTAATCCAACTGGGTTATTTTGTATGTTTTCATGTCAGCACATCTTGTTGTACTTTCAGGGTTGTTTTGAGGCCGTAAACATTGATTTTGTAGCTTGCCATAGTTAGACTATAGACAGAGTTAGAGTCCAATGATGAAATGTGTATCTCTCTGAAATACCTTTCCAATGGGCTATCACACACCTAAAACAGAGGTCGTGTGCAAAAGTTATGACCCTAGGAAGTTGAGGTACCAAATTACACCAACTTACCCATATGGCCCACATGATTTTTGGTGTTTCACCTTCTAGGGTTAGGTTTTTGGATGTCTAGGGTTTTGGCATTCATGAGTAATATAAAAAGGGCCTATGGAGCCTCATTGTAATCCATTTCTTCTCGGATGGATGCGCGTAGCAACCACATCTCTTATCAGAGATAGATACCACCATTAGAGCAAGTTTGAGTTCTCCAGTTTTACAGTTTCAGTCTATTTCATTATTTAATAGAAGATATTATTCATTTAATATTTGTGTTATTCTTCCTATCTCTGTGTTTATGGTATTAAGGCTGTAATCAGTTTGTTCTGCTCCTAAATTCAGATCAATTCCAAAAAACAATTTTCTATATGGTCTATATTCCCCATAGTAAGGAAATACCAGACATATGGATTTCAAATAAGTCATTAGCATTTTCAACATTTTCATTTAAATCCAAATCAGCGTGTAGAGGGACATTAAACCATGATTTAGATTCTTCATCCGCTAGCTCATATGCTTCATTAGTAAGATAAACTAGGCATGAAATCAAATAATTGTTGGAGGGCTTATCATCCAAAGGAAATATATAGCAAAGATGAGTAAATATGATAATAAAATCTGCAAGATATTCATCTTTATTCTTCTTAAGATCTAAAATTTCTGCTCATAAATGATCATAATCATAGTTCTCAAAAGAATGCAAAAATTCATGTATAAACTTTTCCCATGTGTGAATAGAGGTGACTGACAAAGTCTCACACCAATTTGTGACTCGGCCTACAAGAGTGAGAGTGAACAACCTGCAAATGGTGTTTCCATTAGTAATTTTGTGGGAACTACATAATTTCCAAAAATTAAAAGCATGTTCAGATGTAGAGATTTCACTCTCCATCAAATCTAATTTGTGACAAGAAATGTAAAATTTTTCTAGGAGGTTTGGGAGGTATAGTACTAGAAAAACACATCCATAAAGGGATATGGGATGGAGCCATTATTAAATAAAAACAAAAATTAAGAATGAATCCATAGGCTCAACTTGTCATCTAGCCCTCCTTCTAGCACCATTTCTGTTGACGGGCCAGAATGACCCATTCAATCAAATGAGGGAAAACGCCCAATGGAAGGTCACAATCAAACCTACTCTCATTTGGTGTAGTGTTTCCTATGAGTTTATGGGCCTCACTACCACTTTGAATTAAAATAATAAAAAGGGAAAGACAACGGACTTCCCTCCTAAGGGTTCTAAATAATCCTAAGGATAAACTAACTAAAACATAAACTAATCTAAATATTACTAATTCTAATCTAACTAATTGTAATCTATCCTGGAAGAAAAAACTAGAAGATGAGCACAACTTTAGATGATATATTGGGATACACAAATAGTTCATGACAACCAAGAAATGTTAATGAAATAATACTACATAAATCATCCAAAATAGTTGAAGAGCATATCTACAACATCATCCTTGCAATCATAAGAAATCACAACACCAAAGGATTCTAGATACTAAACACATAAATATTTCGTATGATCAATACCCAAAAAACGTAAACCACAAATAAAAGTATAGAATAGTCTCACAATCATTTTCTAATAGTCATGACTTCAAAATGCCTCCCGCTCTTTATTACTCATAGATAATAGTACCATACTTTGTTACAAAGGGAAAAAGTCATCTCTCCATGCCATGAGTTATTTTTTATAAGGAAAGAGAGAGAATCTTCAGTTTTCATCACTGTTCATTTCATTTTCCTTATGTCTCTCTTATCTCATTTAGAAAATGAGCACATGTAAGCGTTACACATAGAAACATAACATACTCATGAGTCATTATTTTCTTCCTTCGACATTTTACAAATGATATCTATTTAAAATCACTCATTGACACTTTGCATTCATGTTATGTTTTTGTTTTCAAAAGTTTCTGGGTGTTTATGATTTTGACCTACATAAATTAATGTGATCAATGTGGTTTATTCTCCTCTATGATAGATTTTCCTTGAGATATTTTTGGTTTGATTTTGTTGGTTGCAGCTCAAGATATGACAATTTGAAGTCAATATACCTAGTTTTTTATTAGAACTGGATTCCACCTGTGTTTTTCATTTTTGGGTCATTTATGCTTTCAAACTGCTAGTTATTCCTAAACCAACATGTTATTCACTTTTTTATATTTCCATCGATCCCTCCCATTCTTGATTTCATTGTTTGTAGCTCTAGATATGGCTTCCTGAAGTTGGCATGACCAATTTTCCACCCAAATCTGTGCTTGTTTGTTTTCTTCATTTTTCTGTTGACCTTATGGCCTGGATACATGTATCAATCTGTTCCTTTGTTTGATACCTTTCCAACGAGGTATCATGGGCCTTATTCCAACACCTATAGCAAAATATATGGTTGTTTAAAATTTTTCACTCAAAGCCATTGACCAGGCTCGTGGGTTAATCTTGACCATTAATTCTCGAACCTGCAAAAAAGAAAACCCATTATACCAATAGTTATGTCTAGTTATCCATTGAACCTATAAAAGAGAAGAATGTGTGTGTTCATAACTTCACATTGAAGTCTTTCAAACTCCTATCCCATTACCATCCTGATTCATCAACTTCGAGAGTGAGATATAATCATTTAATAAATCTAGAACCAATCCCCACAGTCCATCAGAAGAGCCATTTCATCTCTTGTTCCAATGTGCTAGTGAAAAGCTATCGAAGAAAAGAATTGAAGAATATTCCTTCTTCGATTCACATGATGAAGGTTTAAAGCCCCAAAAACGTTATGACATCTATTCAGAGATGATTATTCTATGTCCATAAAATTTGTGAAGTTTCATGGTATCGACAAGGGGTATCAAAGAATATTCCCCCATAGATTCATTTTGCATACGAAAGATTTGGATCATCCTTTTAGTGATGATCAATGATCATGATTAAAAATATTTCATGACAATGAAGAGTGTGAATTTCAGGCATGATGAAGCTCCAACATCGTTTTCAGAGTATGTGATCGAAACGTTGGGAGGAAAGGTAATGGGTGCCACATCAACACCATTTCAATACTATGTGGGCTAGCACAAGTGAGAGGGAACCACATGGATTCCACATGGCAGTGGGGTGGAAAAGGTGAGTGAAGACTTAGGAAACTTTGATATGCCATAACTTTCAATCCATAACTCAGATTTAAGTATGGTTATATTCATTGGATAGCTCTCGACCGGAAGAATCCAACTATGATCTTTGGTTAGAGGAAATAATATGGAAAAAGAATGACAAAACCTAATAGGCCTTGGGCCTGGGTTTCGAGAGAGAGGGAAGGCCAAAAGAAGAATCTGGTAGAGATCAATCCAAAGAGGCTTGGGGATGGGTTTGTAGGAAAGGTGGATCCTATGGCCTTGGAATCTCAAGATATCAGGGAAATATAGAAAGTGGAGGCTCAGTATGGAACAAAGTCAATGTTCTAGAAAATGATCAACAAATTTCCCCACAAGCCTCTCAAGGTTGGAGTGGTAACGTGATCAAAGTGGCTCTCCAAAACTGCTCCTATAAAACAAAATAATGAGGTCATCCATGCAATCGAAAGAAGACTATCCAATACAAAAAATATATATTCCATGCCTTTAAACCATCTTATAAGAGAATGTTAGGTTTATTGAACAATAATATGGCGATTGTAGAGGAGTTTTGTAAGACTACATAAGCTAATTCGAAGCAGAAGAGTAGAATCCATATGCAAGAACATAAGTATGAATTCATGAAGCATAACTTTTTGGGAAGATGATGCAAAATTTGAATTAGTAAATAAACAAATAATTATCCACAACCTCATCTAGGACATGCAATAGAACATCATACCTTGCAGCCACATAGTATCATCAAACACTACAAAATTAGCAAATAGTTGAAACAAATGTCAACAAAACATCATAGGCCAATAAACATCATGAAGACATTTGAAATCATTATATCGAAAGGAATAATCAATACCCATAAAAAACAATCATCCAACAATATAAAACCTCCAACTCCCTCAAAGTAGGCAAAGACATAACATTAGGCTCAAGCAGTAGAGAATTAAGCAATAGGATTGAAATTTTAGTAGGGGGTTGTTGTGGCCACAACAAGTACATAGGTGACAAAMTTTTGTAATGACACATATTGGAAYCRAGAAACTGAGTTCCTYCARTTGGGACTCCACCACCTCAATCYTCCACAAAGGAAAGCTCACAAGTAGGAGTYAATGAAGTTCTCCACTACAAGATAGKGAGATATTGYGGGTTGAACACAAGAAGTTCAGACTTTCAAGGAMAAAGGGATGTAAACTCAATTGAGGTTAAATTTCTCTAGAGTATCTTTTCTCTCAATCTGATGATAAAATTGAATTCCTCAAGGCTTGGATATGTCTCAATTTATAGCCTCCAAATGGAATTGAAGGGTCAAGTCAGAGCGTTTCTAGTATATGGAAGGTCAAGGATCATCGATCTCATGACATGGCATGGAAATCCGACACATTTTTTAATTTTTTGAGCACCAAACCCGATGTACGCGGGTCCTAATGGAGCAACCCATGTACATAACATAGTTACCAACTTAACGAGAGCTCTATGTAGAGTTCTCATTTTTTGGGGGTCACATTTTTTAACCCATTTAAAAAAATGGTGCTACCTGTAGAACCCCCCTCCCTTTTTAGGTGGCTTTTTGATATTTTAAATTTTCTAATCTATAATGTTTCCACTTTATTTTTTAAATGCTTGTTTTTCATCTATTTTCATTTATTTATTTTTTTTTGCAGTATTTTTAGTCATTTTTCCATGCTTCTTTCAATCTTAAAATATTTTTTACCGTTTACTTTTTTGAAAATATTTTTTTTTCATCTCCTTAATTAATTTATGGTTCCATACTTTTTTAAATGTAGTAGAAAATGTCATTTTTAACACATTTTTTTACCTTTACTTCAATACATAGAAAATCATTGTAGTTAAATAACACTATTTTAAATATTTAGCAAACAAAGATAAATTTTTTTTTTTTGATAAATTAAAAACTAAAAAAACTAAGAAAAATAAAAGAATTGAAATGAAAAAAATAAAAGAAAAAAAAATAAAAAAACAAATTTATAAAATTAAAAAAAGTTAAAGAAAAATTTTAAAAACTAAAGAGGGAAAAAAAGTCAAAAGTTAAAAGTATATA
>JASDQU010174628.1:9252-20727 GCA_032191745.1 Picea mariana | reverse complement strand
CAAATCATAAATGGAAAACAAAGAGAAAGACTGTGCCAAAAAATTCAACTCCAAACAGGTTTCCTGTCATCCCAGATAATCTCAACAGGCACTATAGAGACTTGAGAAGGCTCAACAATTTTGAAATCTCACCTAGCAGTCACTAAACCAAGCAAACAAGCAAGGGGAAGTGGTATACACGACTGTTAAGGAGAATAGAGCATATATATGCTTCTTGCAGTGAGACAACAAGCGTGTATATGCGATTGTCAAGGAAAAAAGGGAGTATATGCTTTAAAACAAGGCCAGGCAAGGGAAAAAGAATGAAAACTCAGAGTCATAGTGAACAAAATCTGCCAAGCAATGATATGACAAGAAATACAAAGGAAAAAGAGCAATGTAAGAAGAAAAAGTACTTCAACCCTTAGAAGGAATATCTCTCCCAAGTGGAGTTTCCATTTTTGTTACAAGGGAAAAACTTTCTATGGCCAAGGGTAAACCATAATAGATAGTTATGACTGTGGAAATCAACTCAATTCCAACAGATGCTATATAAACTAATGTGCAATACAAGGAAGAGGCCTACCTCGATCCAACGTTTGATTATGTTCCACCATTGAGCACTTTGACCCAAAGCTTTATACTTGTAAGAAGTTCTCGACAAACAAGCAGAGCAAGTACATAGTGATAATATAAAATGGGTTATCACATCAGATAGCATAATCCATTAATAAACATTACAAACACATCGATGGATAATAATCATATATTTGCAAGATACCAATAGAGGAGTATTTCTATTAATAATCGATCAATAGAAGTGACAACATTACTGTCATGATTCAAAACAAAGAAACCAAGTTCCTTCCAACTGGGTCTCCACCACTTCAATCCTCCACCAAAGGAAAGCTCGTAGGAAAGAGGCAATAAGGTCCTCTCAACAATAGGGAAAGAGCTTGGGGGTTGAACACTGTGTTCAGAATTGAGGGACAAAGGGATGTAGACTCAATATGAAGTAATTTCTCCAGAGTAACTTTTCTCTCAAAGTTGAATGCTTTCTCCTCTTTTCCATAGCTCGAAACTGTGCTCTTATAACCTTCATAATGCAACTGAAGGGCCGATTTGGAATGTTTCCAGTATATGGAAGGCCAAGGATCAGAGATCTTCTGTCATGACATGGAAACTCGACCTCATTTTGTATTTTCTGGCACAAATCCAGATATATGTGAGTTGTATTAGAGCAACAAGTGTATACACATCTTGTATAACTGATAGGGAACATATATGTGGAAAAATGTATTTTTTTAGCTCTGGATTCATCAAAAAGGGATGATAAGTCTGCATACAAAAATGGAAAAAGGACCTCTGTGAAAGATAGCAATGGTGAGGAAAATCTTTCTATAACAGATGCCCCCTAATGTGTGAGATCAGAGGAGTATCTACGAAGGCCAAAATACATTATAAATAACCCAGAAGTGGAGTGGTAGAGAACCAACTGGATGAACTCAATTGCTCATTACATTATGTACTGACTTTGCATACATGGATGCCAAGAATACAATGCATATCCATGTGGAAAATATACCAAACAATTGTTCATGGCCATGAATAGGCAAATACAAATGCGGTTACATGCCAATAGATGTCATAGTCATGGACAAGACACAATGAAACTAGTCTTAAAATCAATCTAAAGATATCTGTATACCATGAAGTACAATCTGATCTCCCATGATCACTGAAGTCAAATAGGTACTGGTCTAATGAATGGGAAGCAACAACTCAGTAAATCTACGACCACATAGTGATGTCTTCTAGTCTTCTACACTATCCACCAAAGGTGCAAGTCTACATCATGTGAATAAAGGAGTTGAGGTCGAACACGATGAGACATCATTTGATTACTGGTCATTGAGGTATACCTTTAACAAATGCGAGACAACCTACCAATAATGAAAGTAGGTATCAAGGCACTGAGTACATTCCTACAAGTGTGAAAAAGGAGTCGATGCCGAACACTTGAGAAATCCATTGATCAGGAGACAATGATGTATTCCCATTTGTCAATGGTGAGAGAGTCTACCACTAATGACTGCTAGCCTTAAGGTATTCATAAAACTCTAGGTCCCATATCCAGAATAAATGAGATGAAGTCGATGGAAAGAGACCCTCTGAAAGGATAGCATTGAGGCATCTCTCATCAGTCAGCATGAGGAACAAAGAAGGAGCTTTATGATTTGGTGGAAATCGGATGAAGAACATGTTCATGAACCAACGACCTTGTGCATATTTCACAAGTGCCAAATGCAAGCGGTACACGAAAAGGACCCTCTGAATAGCAACCAATGATGAAAAACTACTGACAAAGGTGAGGAAACCACCAATAAGGCTAATGAAATCCAAGACACTGCACGAATCCCAAAGTGTGAATAGATGTCTTGTCGTCAAACACAAGGGAAACCACCCAGTCAACGACCAATGATGAAATGTCGATTGCTGGGTTCAAGGTGACCTACCAATGATAAAAGTAGGGCCAGGGTGCATGATAAGACTAAAGTATCATGTGATTCTAAGACAAAATGAGGGTATGGCTGACATGCAAAGTCAAGATTTCTAAGGAGTGGCCGACACAGGTTGATAGACTTCCTTTGAAGAAGAGCATGAGGCGGATGGTGGACTCTGACAACATGGACTCAATGATGTGACAATTAGATGTAGGAGGCATCAATAACGTTCTCTATAGGGACTGGAAGAGTAACCAGTTGGTAGAGAAAACTTCTATAGCGAGATCAGCTTCCTAAGGCCATGCTAAACCCAAAATTATGATGACACAAGGAAATAACTTTGTGCTCTGTTCAAAGGTGACACGACTGCTGCCAATTACAATATAGTACTCCCTTCCCACCCATCTCTTTTTTGTTTTTTCATAACAAATGAATGCTATGATATAGAGGAGGGAACAAGTGTCGCAAATAAGAAAAACTAGTTCCAATGGTGGAACATACCTATGCTTAATGCAAGGAAATGCATGCGGGAGGTGGACACTCGGGGTGATGTTACCTCCAAGGTATAGGGTGTCAAATTGTGAAGGATATAAACAAGGCTCTTCTTGGTTGATGATGCAAACTGCTTAGGCAACTGTTTATAACGCAAAGTGAGAACCAACTAAAGGCTCAATACTGTAAGTGAGGGCATGAGATGCAATCACAAATTAACGTCAAAAATGTCCTTTTTTTTATATATTTTAGTCTACTTGGCGTGAAAAAGGGGTAAACTTGTGCCAAATAGACATCTTTTCAAATCCAATTTACGAGTGTGAAAAAGACAAGTTCACTCGGCAATCTTTTCAATTTTTAGTAGCGAGTCGGAAAAGAGCTTAACTAAGACTCATGACCTTTCAAATCCAACTTTAACGAGCATGAAAGGGACAAATCACTCGACGATCTTTTCATTTTTTGGACGAGTCAGAAAATAGCTTAACTGAGACTCATTTTTGGGAGTCTAATCAACATGTAAAGGGGGAGGCCAAGGCTCTTGTCCCGGCCTTCTACCGAAGGTTAGTATCTTGCGGATAGTTGACAAGATCTTGAGAAAACCCAAGGCTTTCCAAGTCAAGGAGGAGAAGGTTATAACATAGGATACAGTCTCCGTGATGGTTCTAATAATGTTTCTTAATGGAAAAGACATAGGTGGGGGAATGGGATGTTCCATCAGGTCATCCCAATCGAAAGGAACCTTGTCAGGACTAGGAGGGAGATCATTCGGGGGAAGAATAAATCTCTCTTGTTCAGAAAGGGGAGGATTTTAAATGTTGATGACATGATTGAAAGGTGTGTCATTTTCCTTAGGGAGAGTAGGTTTGACCAGAGATTGCACTAGTGTGGCCACTTCTTCAATTATAGGCTGAAGAGTATGCAAAGTAATAGGGGCAAGAGATGCTTCACCCTTAACAAAKGGGGTGAGTTTGGGAGAAGATTGCATCAATGGAACCACCAATATGATCAAGGGAGAAGTGGTGTGAAGAGAAACCACAAATGTCTCAGAATCTGAAGGGCTCTTGGGTGAGCCCCACACTTCTTKTATCTCGATAGTAATCATACACAAATGAGTAAGGTGACTTCCTTCGCAAGTCCTACAAAAKAATTTAGGCTTACATCTGAGGCGTCTGGGCTTCTCGATGTAACTAGTAGGGGAAAGAGATTCGTCTCCTGTATGATGAATAGAAGTAGGAGACGTGACATGGCTATGATTCGGTGAAAAAATAACGGTGCCCCCAACATAATTGGTAGAGGTTGGGGGAAAGATGTCGACATAGTTTGTAGAATAAGTCGACCCATCTCCGACATGAATGGAAGAGGTTGGTGATGGAGCACCAGTATGACTGATAGTGACTGGGCTGGCGATATATGGTGGCATTTTATTCCATGTTCCRGRGAAATATTGATTATAAAAAATTGCAAGCCAGGCAGGTCTTGGTATACCTCTTTYCCTAGCCCAGAAAGGTGTTGGTTCATGCCAAAATGGTCTGAAGAGGTTTGGATGGGCATCGTCACTGAGGTCTGTGAAGAGACCAAGGTAGGATAAGGATTATTCGAGTGAGGATATATGTTTCCCCCTTGTGAAGGGGTCCCATTAAGAGGGTAGCCCGAACCGTAAAAATGGTTCTCTCCATACGAAATACCTGGTGGTAATTGAGGACCTGTCATGGAAAAAGTGTCCAAAGGAACTAACATGGCAGATGAAAGATACATGGGTGGGGTGTAATAAGTGGGATAGGCACCCATCTAAGTACTGGATCCTGAAAGAGCATAGCTAGTATCAGATCCATAGGGGGAAGGTTCCAACCTCCCATGGGGACACGACTCATATCAAATGAAGAAGTAGGCATCAGAGCCATGGTGCCCCCGGGTCCAACGCTAGGATTCATATATGTGGGCCAGAGAGAGGGTTGCATGGGGGAAGGCATATCAATAGAAAAATGGCTAGAGACCCAAGGTGTAGACTGAGCATTGTAGTTATGCATACCATTGTAAACAATGGAAGGGTCCGTCCCCATGAAATTAGGAGGTATCATGGGGTGGGTAGCAATGAATGAGAGAGAAAATTAAAATCCACTATACATAATTATGAAACCCAAAATAGATGCCTAAGGTTGACTAGTAGTCAAAGAGCATACCAAAAAGTCAAATGGCCAATATGCATGCAAACGGGCTAAAGTGGTTGAGTGGCCTCCCTCGCTAGAGAAGGTATGTCTCGTCCAAGAGGGACTTGAGGCTCCCCGCTAAATTTTGGAGGTAACATAATCAGTTATAAAGGCTCTCGTAGGCTTAACAACTAGTCGGTCAGATCTCCCCAGAGAGGTAATCCTCCATAAAGGCTGTGTGTTGTCCAACCCCTATCTGACTCAGGATACAATCAAAATAACCTCTGCAAGTAACCTATGAGATACCTAAGTCAAGAAAATAATAAAACACTATATAACCAATGCATAGATGAGAAGTCGTAAGTCCGGATCATTGTATGGGCAGGGTGGCAAAGCCCAAAACCTTGAAAGCACCGCCTCTCACAAAGGTATGGGTACTAGCAAGATCCCCAAATACGAATAAATCCACAAAAATATCACTGATGCTAGGTGAGTATCCAAGGGTTATCCCTTCAACTAACTTCACGCGACCTCGTGATTAACTCCAGTGTGAGTGGAGCCTCCTGATATTACCAATTATACAATGGACTTCTCAACTCCCTGTCTTAGACACATATGTTGATTTAATTGACTTGGAGAAGTTTACTCACAAGATCCTATTCCAAGGCACTAAATTCTAGGCTAGTTTGTACACCCTAAAAAATAAAATCGTGACTAATCAATTTTAGTTTAAAGCGTAAATTTTATTGGTCGTGGTTACTCAAAAAGGTATGGAAGTGAAACTCATGGTGTTATGAATCTGCAAGAAAATAAATACTGATATAATGCAAAGTCTATCTTTAACTTTTCAATGAATGATATGCTAAATAAGAACAATGTAGTCTTCAATTTCAATTATGCATTTCAGAAGTAAAATGCAACCTTTCACCAAATGTGCTAAGATAATGATAAAGGTTCCAAGACGGAAATGCCAACCAATGCCAAATGCCTATTTTTTTTGTATTTTCAATGTACTAAAAAGAAAATGCATGGATTGATGAGAAACATGATATATAAATTCTACTGTGTTTAAAAGAAATAACTCAAGCAGAACACCAAGCAGCCAGTTAAAAAACCCAGATAACAAGGACCAATCAAAAATGGAAAAAAAGAGAGAAAGACTCCACCCAAAAATTCAACTCCAAATAGGTTTCTTGTCATCCTAGATAATCTCAACAGGCACTATAGAGACCTAAGAAGGCTCAACAATTTTCAAATCTCACCTAGAAGTCACTAAACCAAGAAAACAAGCAAGGGGAAGTGGTATACACGACTGTTTAGGAGAACAAAACGTATATATGCTTCTTGCAGTGAGACAACAAGCGTGTATACACAACTTTCAAGGAAAAAACGATGTATATGCTTTAAAACAAGGCCAGGCAAGGGCAAAAGGCTAAAAACTTAGACTCAGAGTGAACATAATCTGTCAAGTAGTGATACGACAAGAAATACAAAGGAAAGAGCAATGTAAGAAGAAAAAGTACTTCAACCCTTAGAAGGAAKATCTCTCCCYAGTGGAGTCKCCATTTCTATTACAAGAGAAAAAATCTCTATGGCCAAGGGTAAACCACAACAGAYAGGTATGACTGCAAAAATCAATTCAATTCCAATATATGCTATATAAACTAATGTACAATACAAGKAAGAGTCCTACGTCGATCCAACGTTTGATGATGTTCCACTGTTGAGCACTTTGACCCAAAGCATTATACCTGCAAGAAGTTCTCGACAAACAAGCAGAGCAAGTATATAGTGATAATATAAAAGGGGTTAGCACATCAGATAGCATAATCCATTAATAAACATTACAAACATGCCCATTGATAATAATCATATATTTGCAAGATATCAATAGGACAAGAAAGGAGTATTTCTATTAATAATCGATCAACAGAAGTGACAACATTATAGACTTCCGTGTCGGCACGGTTCGAAACCAAGAAACCAAGTTCCTTCCAATTGGGTCTCCACCACTTCAATCCTCCACCAAAGGCAAGCTCTCAAGAAAGAGGCAATAAGGTCCTCTCAACAATAGGTAAAGAGCTTGGGGGCTGAACATTGTGTTCAGACTTGAGGGATAAAGGGATGCAGACTTAATATGAAGTAATTTCTCCAGAGTAACTTTGCTCTCAAAGTTGAATGCTTTCTCCTCTTTTCCATAGCTTGAAATTGTTCTCTTATAGACTTCAGAATGCAACTGAAGGGCCAAGTCAGAACGCTTCCAGTACATGGAAGGCCAAGGATTAGAGATCTTCTGTTGTGACATGGAAACTTGACCTCATTTTGTATTTTCTGGCACAAATCCCGATATACGTGAGCTGTAGTGGAGCAATAAGTGTATACGCATCCTGTATAACTGATAGGGAGCGTATATGTGGAAAAATGTATATTTTTAGCTCTAGATTCATCAAAAAGGAATGATAAGTCTGCACAGGGAAATGGAAAAAGGCCCTCTGTGCAAAATAGCAATGGTGAGGAAAATCTTGCTATAACATATGTCCACCAACTCTTCATCTTCTTTATTAGCTTCTTTCAATCTTCTTACATGCATAAAGCCTCAAGATCAACTTCCCAGAGGACAAGAGATCTACGCACTCTTTGCTAGATCCTCTTTCCTTGAGTTATAGCACAAAGCCTTCCATAGTCTCTTACAATCACTTGCACTTATGTCTGCATGCCTCACACAATATGCACAAAGCACTTACAACTATTACTCGCACTTAGCACAAATTACAACTCTCCAATCACATTGATCAAACTCTAGTACTTAGCACACTTTCAACTCTTCGATCACATAATTCAAACTCTAGCACTTAGCACACTTACAACTCTTCGATCACATAGATCGAACTATAGCACTTAGCACACTTGGGCCTTCTTACATCACTTAGATTTCTATTTATACATTACAAAATTGGGCCTAAACATGGGTAAACCTATGGGACAACATTTCCATACCCGTTACATAAGCCCAAAATCCCAAAAATCCTTAAAAAGGGGCCGAGATCACACGATCTCCACTTCATCTTGCGCTCCACCTTCGACAGCTTGTTGATGTCCCAAAAATAGGTCAAAAATGACCAAGGATCCTCAAAACTTGGTCAAGGGCCAACAGGCCCCCAACACTCACCTGTGATGCATCCTGAGTCACTATGATCTGGGTAATTCTATCTCAAAATCCTCGATCTTAGATTGAGCTGCTTCGACTTGTTGCTTTGCCATGGCCTCCTGCTCAATGAACTCTTGAATAACAACTTTGTTGATAGGTCCCTCTAAGCATTGTTCAACTGCAGTGACGACTTGCTCTAGCTCTTCTCCTCGGCCTTCGATCTCTTAGAACAATTGGCAAGCCTCATCCTGTATAGGTTGGAGCCTCTTAGTCACTTCCATTAATATCCTCTGAATGGTGTGGAACTGTTGTTGAGCAGTGCACTGCTCCTGGGATTGTTTCATCCTTTCTACAGCTGACAGGGGCTTCAACTGCACCTGTATTTTTTCTGCTTCGCCTCCTAGAGCTATGACTCCAGTGCCTTTAATTCTGGATTCTTAGTGATTTTCTCATAAGTCTAGGAACTGCGATCACTTAGTTTCTTACATTCCATGGCGAGGGCCTTGATTCTTTTAACTGTGCTATGGGTAGTTGCTTCTCTTTGATCCCTTACATCCCGTGGAGTGTCAAACACAGTGAGAAGATCTAAGTCTGGTATTCTTTGTTGTAGCTGCTAGATAGATTCCATGAGCTATTCTAATTGATTCTCTACGTGTTCCTTTGCCTTTATCTCTAAGCCTATCATAGAGTGGAGTGCTCTGTTGACTGCTTCTTTCACTTCTAGTTGCTCTGTGAGCAACTGTTCTTTTTCTTGTTGAATCTGTGCTTTCTCCTATTCAAACTTGGTCTAGAGATAAACCTTCTCCTACTCTACAAGTTGAAGTTGTTCTATGAGTACTTCTTGCACTTGCTTCAAGGCCTGGGTGGCTTGTTCAGTTTCTTCCTGTGCATGATGAAGGCGAGCTTCGGTCGCATCAGCTAGTCGGCGAAGTTGGGATGGCTCATCTCCCAAAAATGATTCTCCCGATGGAAGGGGAACAGTGAACACTATGTGACTGGACTGAAGGGCCTATTATACCCCTCGGAGTTTGACCTTGATTCTATCATACATCTCCTCTTGCTTGGCTTCCTGTTTCTGCAATATTTCTTGTGAGGTGTCATTTACAACTACGATGATGAAGTCAAAGTCATCAACAATGAGCACCGTCAACATCTTGGTCAAGGTGGCTTTGGATCTCTTTCGGTAAGAGGGTTTCTGGGGAAAAACCTTCCTCTTCTTCAAGGGATCAGTCTCATCTCTAGGCCATGTTACTTCGCCTTTATTCTGCTCATATTCTTTTCCATTTATCTCTTCTACTTTGTCATCACCCTCTCGGCCAGGTGATACTGGAGCAGTCTTTTCTGAGGTGTTGCTTAAGTCTTGGACTTCTTCGATCTTATTCCTTCTGCTGGTTCCAGGTGTGTCATGTTCTTTTTGAGAGGCCTCCGGGCTGTCAATTTCATGATCAGAGATCTCTGCAGGGTCAACGAGGATAAAGAAGTCTGCTGACTAGTCCTTAGTTATCTCCTTGAGGTCCTCTTATATGAGATTTTAGTACGACTGAAGCTCCTCCTTATGTTCATCTTCTTGCGTAGTAATATAGATGAAGTGTTGATCTGCGCAGAAATTCATGAGGGGTTGGAACTGCTGTAGGGTGTTTGAAGTCATGCGAGGTTCAACTTCAATATCCCTCTTCAGCTGGAGATAGTATGTGTGAAAGATTGCGTTCGACTGCCACTGTTTACCCATATTGCTCAAGTACCAGAGGGTGGTGTAATTCACAGCGAGCGGCTTGAATGACTCAATGTCTGGGAAGGTCGCACCTTCTAGCATCTCCCAAGCAAAAAATGAAATGAGGATCAGGAGCCAACTAAAGTGGAACTCGTAGCCCTGATCCCATGCTTCACGACAATCTAATTCCTGCTGATTAACTAGGTACTTCACCCAGTTCATCTGTACGCCTTCCACGCATTTCCTTGCGAGGTCAATGACAAATCCTGTGACCTGCGTGGGTCTATTCTTCCTTACTATATTTCTTGCAATCAATTGGAATGCTAGGTGCACTGTCCCATTCTGGATGGAAGCTACCTTATAGCCTCATTTCCCCTTCTCAATATCACCGTATGTATCCTTGATCTTTTGTGCTAATGCATGCTCTGTGGATTTCCCTGGATAGAATTCCTACGGGTTGGGTCCTTGCATACTCAGTCCGATGATCCTATGGATCAATGTCATATCGATTGTGATATAGGGGTATAGCCATAAGTAGCCACCATGGTAACATGAAAGTAGGATCTTGACACATGCATTAACTTCCTGGTGCCTTACAAAGTGTGGGATTTTCATTACATTCAATAGGGTGGATTGCGCAAGGTTCATTGTCCATGGATAGGGGATTATTTTCAAGTTCTTCTCCTTCGTCTTAGACAAGTATTTATATGGGGAAAGCATACTATGGTTCTTGCATTCACCTAAATTGAAGTCGTTGAACTTCAACGTTGAGATCTTTTCTTGCTGTGCTCAAATTGCATGTATCCCCTTTGGGAGGTACGCAGTAACCATGGTGTACTCAAAATCTCTAGGCACACTATCACAACTCACCGTTCCAGCTAGAGGCAGGATGTAGTTGGGTAATATGGTTGGGATTATCTTTGCATTTTCTAGGTTTTGTTTTTGCTTGGTTCTCTTTTTTGTGACGACTCGGGATGGTCCGGATCAGCGAGCGGTCGACGAATAGGCTTGTACTCCTCTCATCGATGATGCTTGTACACCCATAGACATAGAAATTACTCTTTTAGTCATGAGGTCAATGCGTACCTCCTTCACAGACTCTTCGACTGCGCTAATTTCTCCGAACATACATGCTCATGATTGAATATCTCGGGTTTGAAGAATAACTACTCAATGCAAAGGGATGGATGGTGATAGCATGATTATCATTGTGAGAAATAAACTAATCTGCAGACTCAAATAATCATTATTGAAAAAAGTGTTCTCGGTCCAAGGTTCGACAGAATAAGTAGATAACTAGGTAACGAATCTCTCCAACGGATGAGAAGCCTTCATTAATTCAGTTCGGTTCATTACGATGCGGTCCCAATGGTATGATGGCGGGATTTCTGACCATAAATGTTGGTCTACCCATTCGGGGTATCGGTCTAATGATTACACTATTCCCAATGGCTATATTGCTTCACCATGGCGAAGTTCCATGTGACGCTGTTC
>JASDQU010174625.1:0-20795 GCA_032191745.1 Picea mariana | reverse complement strand
AGATGGTGCAGCTAAGAGACTTTGTTAGTGTGGAGAGGGATGGATCTGACCGTAAGATATCAGAAATGTTCGGTAAACTGATATGACCATTTCGTAATTTACCTTTCCTTTTGCATTGGTAAATACAAATTTCGTATTCGGCTTCCCTAGGAAATCTAGGTATCCGCAAGGACACATGCTTCTTCATGGTCCCATCCAGGGTTGGAATTTCAAAAAGCCGTCAAATTACGGGCAATTTGACCCGTCAAATTCCATCCCTGGACTCCCATCCCATGCCTTTATTTCGAAGACCTGACAGGACCTACCTGGCTCCTACTTCTGTGAAATTCTCTGATCCATTGCAGAGCCACATGCTTCTGGGAAGTGACAAACAGTAAAGAGCTTTTCGTACCGCCTTCAGTTTTGAATAGTTTGCATTTGGCAGATCTTTTACAAGAAAGTTCGTGTCTTGAATAATTACAGGTATAACCATGGTTTGTATTCCCCGATTTCCATGACAGTTGTTCGAAAAATCTAAAAACACAGAACCTGAATCCTAATAGTAAAAGACTTAGAGATTATATAATTTTTATTATATGTGTATATAGTATACATAAGTTGGTATTTTTTTTTCTAAACAGTGATGAATAATTTGACAGTTTGACAGATATAACAATGGTAAAATAACTACTATTGTATATTGTAGGGTATTATTAAAACTTTGTAAATCTAAAATTGTGTTTAGATGGTAAGTCTCTTAAAGCATATAAATAGTGTGTTTATGTAAGTTGTAATTTAATTGTTTTTTGTTTTTTTATTTTAATACATGTTTTGATTAAGAAAATATTTTAGTTGATTAAAAATATAAATCATTTCGAAAAATGAGAAAATTTAATTTAATTTTTTAATTTTAATATTTTTTTTCCTAAATTTTCTATATCAATTATATTTATAATTTAGTTTTATTTTATTTCATATTAATAAGTGTTTTGATCTCAATATATATTTTTTTGTTTATTTAAAAGTTAGATTAGAAGTATAAATTATTTAAGCAAACAAAAGTTTTTGAAATATATTATTTTTCATTTCATTTTTGTGGATTTTAAATGACAAGGTGTAAGACTATTTTGTCAATTCTGTTTAGATGGGGTGGTTGAGAGGAATGATTGTTTTCCACTACACCTAAATTCAATTCTCACAAGTGACATGTTGAGCTCTTAATAAGTATATTATTATAAAATCTGGAAAAAAAAAGTAAATCTTCTTTTATTTTAATGATTCAATAATTAAATTTAAACTATTAGATAAACTATAAATTTTCAAACATATATAATGTCATAAAAATACAAAATAAAAATGTTAAGAAATAAAATGATATCTAGATGAACCAATAAAAAGTACAAGTCTGATTTTAGAAATATTTATAATCTCATATAAATAAATAAAAACTAAAATAACCACATTATAGTAGAAATCATCATCAAAATTAATTTTCAAAACATTTATAATTCAAGAGTCTTCTTTCTACAAAGACAATAAGAATTCCTAAGTTTATTTTGAAATATTAACTATATCAATGTAATAACATAATTAATGATTGTATTGTGTAACAATTTCTAAATTTATTTGAAATGCTAGTCATGTTAAAATGGTGGAATGAAAAGGTTTTTGTGAATGAAAGAATTTTATAGCTTAATTGATGAATTATTTTTGTAAATGAAAGAATTTTAGAGTTTGATTGATAAGTTATTTGTTTAGGTATTAATTTATGAGCAATTGTTTTGTTCACATATACAAAACAATTAAGATAAAGAAAAAAACTATGAAACATGTTTATTAACATATTTTTATATCATAAAAACAATGTTAAAGATAGACATATATTGAAAATTTTTAACTTATTTTAATAAATATATTATAAAAGAGAAAAAAAAGATACTATGCAATATGATCGTGATCGTTGACATAATCTAATATTCTTTATGTGGCATTCATTAAAAAAAATAGCTTTCCCTTGAATGGGGCGTGAGGGAGTTGTGAGAGAGATAAGGGCGAGGGAGGTGTGATAGAAATAAGGGTGGTGTATGTTTGAAATTCAAACGATAGTGTATGATGTTAGGAATATTTTTTAATATGAGATGAGATATGAAGAGGCAAGGCAATTATCCATCAAAGTGACATCTCCATGACTAAGCATTGATATGCTACATCTTTTCATTAAATGAGCTTCCACTTGATTCATAATATGAGAGAAAGGTTCTATCATGGTGGTATTAATGAATGGGTATGAAGAGAAGTGGAGTATTCATGGGCAATGTGGTTAGAATTCATATTTGTTGGTTCATTTTTCTATTTGCACAATTGTTCATTTATTCTTCTCACCATAAGTGAAGGGGAGACCTAGGGTATAGTGCATTGGAATTGGATACAAAACCTTGATCTATGGATTGTGAGTTTTAGTTTGAAGTTTATGTGGAGTTTTTGTGTTTTGATAGAAAGAAGACCAATGGAAAAAAGGGCTATATGGGTGAAGAAATGTTTTAGTCCAGGTACTAGAGAGAGTTTTCTAGGAGCAAATTCCAAAGATAGTAGGTTTCTGAAAATTTTTGACTTATAGTGGCATACGAATATTTTATTTCCATTACCATTGAAGCTAGAGACACTCATTTTATGAAATTCTCAATAAATTAGAAGTTGGGGGCACTCAATAGAGTGAAATTCTCAATGAATTGAATGCAATAGACGAGAAGTATGAGAACATGATAAATCCAATTTGGGGATCAACATAGGAAGTGAAAGACAAGAGGAAGAAGGGGGAACTACTATGATAGAGGAAGAGTACTTACATGAGACAATGAGAGTATTGGAGCAAATAGACAAAGTTGAAATTAGGGAGGGGAAACCTTACCACCTTCATTATTGTTGATTCTACATTGGACTTTGGGAGTAGTCTTTGTCATTTTAGTTTTTGTGGACTTGTGTTTTGATAGTTATGCTAATATATATGCCAAATGGTTGGTTTAAAACTATGCAAATGTAGTGCCTTTATTAAGGCTTTAATTCTTTATTATGGACCTAAAGGGAAATAATTGAACTCATAAAAACTCCTTATTCTTTTGAACATTATGGATGAGTGTCCTTTGGAAATTGTTTGTGCTTTTTTCTGCATACTATTAATAATTAAATACTATTAATAATTAACTAGCCAAATTACAAAAAAAATCCTATTGAAGTGTTAAAACAAAATTACCAAAATATATACAATTTAAAAAATAATTGTTTAATTATAATTCTAATTATTTTAAAAATATACCTTAAATTTTTAGTGGTCATCATAGCTTTATACATTTTGCTCATGTGTATCTCTCTTTAATGAGAAAGGTTTAAAGTAATTTCACTTAATCAATTGTATATGATAATGTTTACAAAACATTTTATTACCTACACTCAAAATCTATAAAATTCAAAATTTATCAATGAATTATTTTTGCATTTCCTATTTTGAAAAACAAAATCTTCAAAATAAATTAAATTAATTGAAACCTAATTTATGAATTATCTACTCAAGTCAAAATTATAGATTATAAATTAAAACTACAAACAATGCAATAAAATTAAAAAGTCACATAAATTATTTAAAATATTGGTGAAGATGAAATCTCAAACCATTTGGATAAAAAAAAACATAACTTTAAAATTTAAATTAATCATATAGTAATAATAATGACTTAAAAATACATAAAATTTGAAAATTAAAAAACTATTTAAAATATGAGTGCAATGAAATCTCAAACCATTTGGAAAAAATGCATGACTTTAAAATTTAAATTAATCATTTAGTAATAATAATGACTTAAAAATACATAAAATTTAAAAGTTAAAAAGCTATTTAAAATATGAGTGCAATGAAATCTCAAATCATTTGGGAAAAAATGCATGACTTTACCAATCATTTAAATTGGTAAAAAAAACTTTAAATTATCTTAATGTTTCGAAGTTAAACCACAAATTTAAGTAAGAAATTAACTATTTCAAATGATATGCTAAATGAATGTAGATGTATTATTATAATAATATATACAAGGTTTTGGGTTTTAGTTTGCATAATGTTAAAACAATTCATTTTTTTTTGTTAGATTAATTATATGTAATCATTTTCCTCGAGGTCTAAAGCAATTGGTGAGGGAGTGCGATGTTAAGGCACTATGTAAGTGAAAGTCACCATAAATCCTTGGGGACACCTCAAATCCATCCATGCTAAGGGTTGGTGCGGTCTAGGCGGTCATGCCATCTGAGCAAAGACAATCCCTCAAGTAAAAAAGGTTCACGATTAACAATTTTTTTTATTTTTATATGTAATCATTTAAAAATAACAAGTTATAGGTTTGATCAAATCTAATGAAATTAAAAATAATTGTAAAAATGTAAGTTTAAAATATATTAAAGAGCATTGAAATAGTTTACTTATATCTAAATAAAAATCACAGGTATTAAAAAATATTGGAACAATTCATTTATAAATAAATAAATAAACACATTTATAAAAATATAGTGAAAAAAAATTAATTTAAGTCTATTCTCGCTAGCTCAATCGGTTAAGGTGTGGGTTTCGTTTGCTAGGTGACTCGAGTTCCATACCTTTATGGTGAGTTTAGTCGAGAGGAGACACCTAAAAATACAACCATGTTAAGGGTTGGTGCAATCCAAGCTGAGTGCGATCATACAATATATTATGCAAGATAGAAAATATCTAGAAAACAATGACAAAATAAAAATGATTTATCTAGAAAAGTAGCAGAAGAACATCATAATAACACCAGAATAAGCACCAGGAAGAGCAAATTTATTATGATAGCAATGTTCACTTGCCTCTTCGAGGGGGCAACCTCTAGCAGAGCAAAGCTCTATTACAATAATCTCTGAGACATAACTTCTCATACCCTCGACTCTTATTTATACTAAATCTATCTACCATAAGCATAATCTAGAGGAAGATCTTCTAAAAGCATAAGCTTCTATTAGGTCATCTTACATTTGACTTATTCTTCCTTATTTCTAGGTCTTATTAATATTGGATTTTATTACATGGAAAATATATTATTCTACCTACATGAGGAGTTAGGGAGGTTAGGTCCCTAACATGCCCTCCCCCTCAAAAAAAGTCTTGTCATCAAGGCTTGAGATGAGGAAATTGCTGCAGAATGTTAGCTGGCTCCCAGGTGGCATTTCCTAGAGTTGTATCTTTCCATTATACTAACACTTCCTTGATGGTGCGGTGACGGAGATGATGCTCATGCTAATCCAAAACTGCTTGGGGATGCAACCAGATGGAGCCTTCTTCATCGAACTCAGAAAGAATGGTTTGAGTTTGACACTTAGTTCCATTCACCTTCTTTAAGCATGAGACATGAAAAACATGATGGATCTTAGAATGACTTGGAAAAGATAACTGATAGGCGACCTATCCCACATGTTTGAGAACTCTATATGGACCATAAAATTTAGGTGCAAGTTTCTGACAATGGTCATCCTTGAGTGAAATTTGATTATAAGTTTGCAATCAAAGAAACACTTGGTCCCCTTCAACAAATTGACGTTCAAAACGACCTTAATCAACTTGTTGCTTCATGTGATTCTAAGCTATGACCAAATTCTCTTTGAGGGAACGAAGAATAACTTCTCGAACTCTAAGAGTGTGGTCAACCTCCTGAACCTTAGAGACTCCTTGCATGTCTGAGAGAACCGAGGGTGGATTTTGTCCATATACTGCTTCAAAAGGAGTCATGCGAGTAGCTATATGGTAAGATGTGTTGTACCACCATTCAGCTAGTGGAAACCATTACGTCCATTGAGTTTTCCTTTCAAATGCAAAACACCACAAATATGTTTCCAAACACTTGTTGACCAATTCAGTTTGGCCATCATTTTGAGGATGATAGGCTGTGTTGAGATGCAATTGGGTTCCATGGATCCTAAACAATTCTTGCCAAAAATTACTAGTGAAAGTGGGATCTCTGTCAGAGACAAGAGAGTGAGGCATGCCATGAAGCTTGAAAATGTTATCCATAAAAAGTCAAGCCATTGTGGTTGTTGTAAATGGGTGTTGAAGAGCACATAAATGAGAATACTTGGAAAGATGATCAACTACCACCATGATCACTAACCTATTACCCGATTTAGGTAATCCAACAATGAAATCCACAGAGATATCCCTCCAAATAGCGGGTGGAATTGGGAGTGGTTGTAGCGTGTCGAGAGCTTTGATTGTTTCTCCTTTGTTGCGTTGATAAACATCACATTCTTCCACGAAGGTGAAAACATCATGTTTCATTCCCTCCCATAAAAAGGAGTGTTTGACTCAGACAAAGGTTTTGGTAAACCCTAAGTGCCCAGCTGTGGGTGAAGCATATAGCTCAGAAAGCACTGTGGATTTAAGTTGTGATTGTTTACTTAAACACAAACAACCTTTGAAGCACAACTCATCATTGTTCCAAGAGTACCCCTAGGAGAATGGAAAATTGTCTTGCAATTGGTGGATCAAATGTGAACTTTTGGGATCTTATAGCCATTCTTGGCAAACGACTTGGAGCCAATCAGGTACAATGAAAGAGAGGGAATAAAGGGACCCTTCATCTTCATAATTTCGGGAAAGAGCATCAACAACCACATTGTATTTTCTTTTCTTGTAAATGATCTCATAATCATGTCCAAAGAGCTTAGTCACCCATTTATGTTGCTTCGGGGATGAAAGGTGTTGCTCTAGAAAAAACTTAAGACTGTAATGATTTGTTTTAATTTGGAATCGTTTCACCAATATATAAGGGCAGCAGAGATCCACTGTAAGCAAGATAGCCAACATTTCATTTTCATAAATGGATTGGCCCAAATCGCACTCTGAAAGTTGTTTGTTGGTGAAGGCCAAAGGCCGACCATCTTGCATAAGGACTGCACCAATTTCTGTCCCCGAGACATCATATTCCAGGACAAAGGTCTTTGTGAATTCGGGAAGGGCCAAGAAAGCAGTGGTGCACATAGCCTCCTTCAATGCTTGGAAGGATTGATCAGTTGTTGGAGTCCAAGTGAAAGCATTCTTTTTAAGAAGAGTAGTGAGAGGTGTTGCAATTTTTCCATAATTCTTGACAAACTTGTGATAATAACCTGTTAAACCCAGAAAACCACGCAATATTTTGAGAGTCTTAGGTTGAGGCCAATCCTACATTGCTTCAATTTTCTTTGGATCCATCCCGACACCATCTTTTCCAACAATATGACCCAAATACTACACTTTTGAGGCTCCAAAAGCACATTTAGATTGTTTGAGGAAATGTTGGTGCTGTGATAGTAGATGAAGAACTTAATCCACATGAGCAAGATGGGTGGTCCATGTTTTACTGTAGATGAGAATATCATCAAAGACAACTAAGACAAAATGACATAGAAAATGATGGAAGACATGATTCATGAGGCTTTGGAAGGTGGATTGAGTATTACATAAGCCAAAGGGCATGACGAAGAACTCATAGTGGCCCTCATGAGTTTGAAAGGTAGTATTAGGAATGTCAGCCTCTTTCATACGTATTTGGTAATAGCTAGAATGCAGATCAAGTTTAGTAAAATACTGAGCACCACTTAATTCATCCAAGAGATCATCAATGAAAGGAATGAGAAACTTGTCTTTGATGGTCAGTTTGTTGAGGGTGCAAAAGTCAAGACATATGCGTCAAGACCCTTCTTTCTTAAGGACCATGACCATAGGAAAATAATAGGGACTAGTACTAGGATGTATAAGACCCGCGATGAGCAATTCTTGGACAATTTTCTCAATTTCATTTTTCTGTGCAAAGGGATGACGGTAGGGACGAACATTGGGAGGAAGTATGCCAGGGACGAGAGGAATGGAATAATCATGAACACTATAGGAAGGGGGAAGTCCTTGGGGAGTAGAAAAACAAATTGATGTTTGGAGAGGATGGATTGGAGGTCAAGACGCACAGATGATATCTCAATGGCTTGAATGGAATGGAGTTGTGCAATAATGCCTGAATGCCCTTTTTTGAGGAGTTTTTCCATGCAATGGGAACTGATGATCTTAGGGGAGTCGGATGTGATGCCTTGGAACTTATATTTTTGGCCCTCCTAGGTGAATTTCATGGTTAATTTCTTAAAATCCATGAGGATGAGACCTAGAGTCCTCAACAATTCAACACCTAGCACAATGTCGCAACCACCCATGTCGATAGAAAACATATGAGATTTCATGTTGTATTGGACAATTTGGAGACAAACATTTTCACAACGCCCCCCAAATTTCATGGAACCTCCATTGGAAATCATGATTTGAAAGTTATTGACGACGCATATATAACAATTAGTTTCTTGGGAAATGTGACCATGAATAAAATTATGGGTGTTGCCACTGTCAAGTAGGATGAGGACTTTTCGATGCTTAATATAGCCAATTAACTTGAGGGTTTGGGGAGCCGATAAGCCAGTGAGAGCATTCACGAAAATGACGGGTTCAACTTCTGGAGGGTCTGCTAGTGGGGCTAGATCAGTTGGGTCAGGGGACTCGACCACATGAGGAGCCTCAACCTCTTCTTCAGAAACATATTCACATATGGCCATAGAGAGATTTTGTTCCTTACACTTGTGCCTAGGGAAATATTTGTCATCAAAATTATAACAAAGGATTTTGAGTTGGCGTTCAGCCATTTCGGCCCTGGTCAATTTCTGGATCTTCAATGGAGCGGAAGGAGGGGTGAGAGTGAGAGGTTTATGGTGGGTAACAAAAGATGGTTTTTTGGTTTGAGCAGAGACAACTTGTTGTTCTTCCTTAGTGCTTTTAGTAGCTTCCACCCAACTCTCGAGGCAAGCCATGAGGACGTGCACACAAATCTCTTCCTTGAGTCCACTGATAAAGCATTCTCAGAAAAAAGCATTAGACATGCCCTCAGGGATGATTTTAAGGATGGAAATTTATATTAAAAAGTAGAAACCTGGGCTAATATTACTAGTCCTTAATATGAAAAATGTAAAATGTTTGGCGATAGTTTTGTAAAAATATTCAAATTTCTAAGCATTTTATATAATTTCTATACAAGTTTGGTGAATTTTAAGGTAAAATAATTTTATTCTATGGAATATGGATGAATCAGTTTTAGAAAAAATGGAAATTTGCAAATCTTTTTTTTGGAAAAGCCATGGAAAATTAGTCCATTTGCGAAATTTAGCCCCTAAAATCATCTATGCCCTATGTGCGGAAAGCCAAGCGATCAACAGCGGCTATAAAGTCTTCCACTGTGCCAGATTGTTTCAACTTGGTCAAGCATCCTAAATGATGGGTGTTAGTCTCAAAGTGTTCGTAAATGTCTACAACAAATTGTGTCTAAGCCACATACCCTTGGCAGGCATTTTTTCGCCATTGCCAACGTTCCTAATCTAGATGGAGAACACCATACCATAGTTTGGCTAACTCATTAGTAATACCATACAAAGAGAAATAGTGTTCCATTTGGGTAACCCAACTGGTGGGATCTGATCCATCAAATATGTTCACATCCACTTGAGGAAGGCAAAGTTCTTGTTGAAAGGGAGGGGATTGAAAATTATGGGAATGGGAGGATGTCTCATCTTCATGGTGCAAAGGTTGGTCAAATGAGTTAAGGTCTATAGGAATATTCAGTTTATTGCAGATATTAGCAGCGAAGGATTCAAGTTGGGTAGAAATGCCATGTTTTAAGTTTCCCATTTGGGAATTGAGTTTCTGCACTTCATGTTGGGTCTCTTTAAAATTAGAGGACAAAGTATTGAAATGAGATGAGAGGGTATTGAAGCGAGCTTCCAAGTCTTGGTTATACGCGTGTTGGTCATGATGAACGAGGCGGGTGAGACCATTTAGGAAAAAAGGGTTATGGTGAAGGGTATCAAAATGATCAGGGAGAAGAGGGGAATTTAATAGGGTAGGTCCCAAATAAGGGGAGTCGGAAGGGAGCGGGACTACAGGGGAAAAAAGTGGAAAATTGATAGGTGTTACTGCGATCAGAATGAGAAAATGAGTCTAATGGTGTAGGTCTCAAATAAGCGTACTGGGAGGTTCTAGACTTTTTTTTTACTCCTGCGGAGTTATACTTGGAATTGAATAATACTGCATAGGCGAAATTATGGAATTCTTACCAGGAAAAAAAATGTAGTAATTTCACAACCCCATTGCAAATGGCAAGGTTGCACCTGCAATAGATATTTTTTGTTCTTGTTTTGGTTATGTTCCCAAGGGTTAGGGTTTGTAGGGAATCTACAGTCAAGGGTTTTCCCTGTGCTATAGCTCTTTGATATACGTCCAGGGTCCAATAGTAGTACTCAACCCAATATCTGAGGGCACCAACTAAGGAGGCTAGACCATACCCTTAGTCGTACTAATCGACTACCCAGGTACTAGAGATTCACTTCCAGAGTGTTTTTCTTGGTGATATTATAGTAGTCAGGAAGGTGATCGATTTATCTAGGGAGGGCTTCAGAATGCCTAGGCCGATCCATATATAGTGTTGGATCACTGGGAGGGTGGTGAATCAATAATAGATCTTTTCAATCCATTTTAACCACATTATGTAAGTGTTATTTATCTTTATGATCAATATAGCATTATCATCCAATAAGTGCATAGTAAATAAACCATGAACAATGAACAATCATCCACATATACAATACACAAATATTTTTACATGGAAACCCAATGCGAGAGAAAACCACATAATGCTTTTTCTTATGTATTTAAGAATTACAGTCATTGGAAGCACCAACTTCCTTTGTTCTCCAGCTACAACTGGAAGGAGGCTCTGACCCCCTATATTTCCAGGATACAACCTGAGGGAAGCTCCAACTCCCCAATTCTCTAGCTACAACCAAAAGGAGGATACAATCCTCTATGTTCTTCGACTATGAGCACCTATCCTTGCCTCATCCTTCCGCCCTAAAGTATAAGTAAAATGATGAAACCACTGTCACACTGTCACTGTGAGATATACCACTGTAAACTTGTATCAACTTGTACCCCTGATTTGTATCCAACCTGTACCAATGCATGTAATCAACCTGTACCTAAAATGAGCCTCTACTAACCAAAACCAACATATACACGACCTATATGTTCTGCAATGCGCGTATGTACACACTCCATCTATACTACAACCCACATATGTACGCGGCCTATCTATACCGCAACCTATGTATGCCTTATGAAAACTAGGGTTTTCTCTCTCCTGAAAAACTCTGACCCTCTGCAGCCTTTGTCACATAACCCTGCAACCTATCACTATGTCCAGACTGTAATTGTGCCCTATGCATACATCCTCATATGTATCCTTTAATCAAATGCATATATATCTCTGTAGTCATGTTCCATACAAGTGTGTATAATCATGAACAAGTATAATAACCCTCAAATGAACTGGACATCAAACCCTTTCTGATATACAACCTCTCAAAACATCAACCACTTCACAAATACAACCTCTTAACCATGTACCACAAAAACTCTTAACCATATGCCAAGAAATACAAGGTGTGCCTCAACACTAACAAGATGTATCAATGATAAATATTGATTATACCAGCATTGTATTTATGTGACTCTGAATTATACAAAAAGTCCCATGCAAGCACTAATCTCTCTAGGGAAAGTCTTCAAACCCCCATAACCATTTATCATGTAGACAACAAAATCCAACTACTCATAGAAATAAGACATACATTTCGAACCAGTAGATAAATCTGATGTACATGATCCCTGTAGACCTTCCTGGGAGCTTGCTTTTAGACTCTAGAGACTTGGCATCTTCATATTCTCAAGTTTCTAGGGATTTTCCCTCATATACACACCTTATTATACTGCTAGCCCACATACATACACACCCTGCTCCACTGCATCCTGCGTACACCTCAAAAACTAGGGTTTTTTCACTATTTTCTATAATTCTGAAACTTTCACCGTCAACCCTTCGTGCCACCTTAGACTTGTGCAACTTCAAATATATCAATGAGTCCCTACAATAAACCTTACACAATAATAGATATTCAATGTGCTCAATAGGTGCTAATAGGAGAGTGCTTCTCTCTTATTTATACTTCCATGTAGCTTCCTCAAGGGGTTACCTTCTAACCAACTTAACCAAATTTACTTCTTTTAGGGATAACCCTCTTTTAACCACTTGTCCACTTCTACTTCTAACCCACTTTGTTACAAACAATAAATTCTCCACTTCTAGTTGCAACTAATTTATTTTTAATTATTTTCTTATTTGTAACAACTTAACCCATGATTAACTCCTAGTTTCACTCACTTGACTAGCCAACTTCTTCTAGGAGATTCTAGAATAATTTTTACTTCTTTGACTTCCAGATAAATCATGAGGGTTCTCCAACTTCACAAGGCCATAACTCTCTAACCGTGAGGAGTTATGTGGAGTTCCACATATCGCCGAAAATGGCATGACATGTACTATCCATCTATAATAGTTTTACTTGCAAATATACTAACCTTCATACCATTATACATCAAACAATTTTAGGTCCCTTAACCATACTGTTGGGATACTAGAATTTGCTACCAGACTTGATTCAAGGGTTGACATCAATGAAAACCAACCCAATTAATCAACAATCTCGTCCTTTGGCATTGATGGAAACACTTTGATGCAACACTAAACTCATATCTCGTATGCTCCCCCTGTGACCATCGCTCCCCCTAAAAACATGCCTCTGTTCTCTCTCTCCAAGCATCTAACTCTCTATCATGCATCTGGTGAATCTCTCCCCCTTTGACATGAATGGAAAAGGTAACTTCTCATCTAGGGATGCTCCCTCTATCTGAACCATCCTTGGGGTTGTTCCCCCTAACTGAACTTTTCATGAACTTGCTCCCCCAACCTAAACTATCCTATGTATGGTGCTTCCTCATGTAAATCTAAGACATGCAAGATAAACATTCAAAATAATTCATTTTGGAGTAGAAATTACTCCGAGTCTTTGACGAAGATACTCAAAATTTTCCCTTGGAAGTGGTTTTGTGAAGATATCTGCAAATTGTTCCTTTGTTCCCACATTTTCAACTATGATGTTCTTCACTGCAACTTGTTTCCGTTGAAAGTGATACTTGATTGGAAGGTGCTTCGCCTTGGAGTGCATCACTAGATTATTTGAGATACTGATAGCACTTGTATTATCACAATATATAGGAATGGGCTCATCATACTCAACCTGTATATCTATCAAAGTTTGTTTTATCCATAGAACCTATGTACAAGATGTTGTTACTTGCAATATACTATGCTTTGGCTGTAGACAATGATATTGATGGTTGTTTCTTTCTTAGACAAGATATCAAACACTCACCCAAGTAGAATGTCGCTCCACTGGTGCTTTGTCGGTCATCAATGCAACCTGTCTAATCTGCATCCGTGTAGGCAATAAAAGATAGATCATTTCCTTTTGGATACCATAATCCAAACTCTTTTGTTCCCTTGAGATATATGAAAATCCTCTTCATTGCTAGAGCATGTGATTCCTTTGGTGCTACTTGAAATCATGCCATCTGTCCAACTGTCTGCATTACATTTGGTCTGGATGTTGTCACATATAGTAAGATGTCAATCATTGACATGTACTGCCTCTGATTTGTAGACTTTGAATCATCATCTTTGCTCAATTTGCAACTGGTTTTCATAGGAGTGTTAACTAGTTTGAAATCTTCCATTCCGAACCTCTTTAGAATTTCTCTGATATACTTAGTTTGAGAAATAAAAATGCCCTGGTTTCTTTGACATATATGAAGACCCAAAAATAAGGATAGTTGTCCAATTAATGACATTTAAAATTCATTCTGCATATCCTTTGCAAATTTCTGGCTTAACCTATCATCATCACTTCCAAAAATAATATCATCAACATAAACTTCAATTAATAAAATATTGTCTTGAGTTACCTTGATGTAGAGGTTGTTGTCTAAATTTCCTTTTCTCAACCCTTGTTGTTGTAAGTATATGTCTAGTATGGAATACCATGCTCTGGGGCCTTGTTTGACACCATACAAGGTCTTGTTTAATATGAAAACATAATCTTCATTATTTGACAACTAAAATCCTTCTGGTTGCTCAATGTAGACTTCTTCTTCTAATTCCCCATTCAGAAAAGATGATTTTGCGTCCATCTGATACACTTTAATATTCTTTGAACATGCATAAGATACTATCAATCCGATTGCTTCCATTCTGGAAACTGGGGAAACGTCTCTTCAAAGTCGATACCTTCAACCTGTGTGTATCCTTTATATACCAATCTAGCTTTATTCCTGGTAACCTTTCTATCTTCATTCAATTTATTTATGAAGACCCACTTTGCGTCGATCAAATTCTTGTACCTTGGTCTTGGAACCAATTATCAAGTGTCATTTTTATCTATCTGATCCAATTCTTCATCCATGGATTTTATCCATAATTCATCCTTGCTGGCCTCTTCAAAACTGATTGGTTCAATCGTAGATAAGAGTGCTAGGTGAAGTTGTTCTGGTGAACAGATTCTTTTTCTAGTCTCAAATCCTGCATCCATGTTCCCGATAATATGATATGAAGGATGATTCTTCTATACTCGTTTTCTAGGTGTCTTTAGAGGCACTTTTTGAACTTGCTCTTCTACTTCTATATGCTTTTCTTCATCTTCCCCTTCTGTTGCTTCTTCATCATTTATTTCTTCTTCATAAACCTGTTCCACTGATTCCTTTTCTTCTTCCTTTAATTTTTGTCCACCTATTTGATCAACTGTTACATTGATGTTTTCCACAACTTTTTTGAGCCTTAGATTGTAACACTTGTATGCTTTCCTTGTACTTGAGTAACCAACAAGTACACATTTGTCCACACAAGAGTCAAACTTTCCCATTCTACCATCTTATCTTTTGATGTAGCATTTGCTTCCAAACACTTTGAAGTGCTTCACATTTGCAAGTCCTCCTTTCCATAGCTCGTAGGGAGTTTCTTCACTGTTGTTCCTAAACATTACTCTGTTTTGAATGTGAACTGTTGTATGCACTGCACGTGTCCAAAAAACATCTGTCAACTTGGAATCCATTAACATTATTTGTTCCATTTCCTGTACTGTCATGTTCTTTCTTTCCATGACCCCATTTTGTTGAGGTGTCCTAGCAACGAAGAATTACCTTTTTATTCCATGTTTGCTGCAAAAATCCATAAATGCCTTTGAAGTAAACTCTCCTACATTATTAGATCTCAAACATTTGATTTTTGAATCCATGTCATTTTAAACCATTTCCTTGTATACCTTGAAGTTTTTAAATTCTTCTGACTTATTCCCGAAACAACAAACTACAACCATTCTTGTATAATCATCAACCAATAACATAAAATATTTCTCACCTTTTAAACCCTTTGTTATAGTTGGACCAACTAGATCAGTATGCACAATTTCCGGCGGTCTTGTCATTTAGTATTCCTTTGATTTGAACCTGGTCTTTGTTTGCTTTCCTCGTTGACAATGCTTGCACAATGTGTTTGTTGGTTTCGTGATCTGGGGAATTTCTCCGGCTGCTTCCTTTTTGTTGACTTTGACAAGATTAACGAAGTTTATGTAACCCATTCTTCTATGCCATAAACAAACTTCATCTTCCTTTCCTAGAAAACACTTTTCATTTCCAATTTCACTTAATACATATATGTTGCTTGCAGTTTTTACAACTATTACAATCGATTTGCTTGAACCTGTTTTTATTATCTCACACTTTTGTGAATGGAACATAAGTTTATGACCTTGGTCACACATTTGACTTACACTTAGAATATTATGTTTCATATCTTCCACTAGTAGATCATTTTCTACCTTGGTATTCTTGTTTCCAATTCTAATTGTTCCCTTTCCAATGGTTCTAGTTGAGTCATCATTTCCAAAGGATATCGATCCATCTCTTTCATTTCTTAATGTAATAAACCTATCTTCATCACCTTTCATGTTCTTTGAACAACCATTGTTAACATACCAACTACGTTTCTTGTGTTTAGCTTGTAAAGTGAATGTGCAGTCTTCATTGTTAAACTGATCCTGCTTTCTTATCCATATTCTCTGATGAGGTTCCTGTCTGTGACTATTGTTATTCTGTTGTGATTCTCTAGGAGGGATTGTTGTTCTAAAATATTTGGCCATGTGTCTAAAGTTGTTTCATTTGTAGCATTCCAATTCAATGTTCAATGATTCAAACCTATTGTAGTTTCTTCTCCGTGTTTCACTAGGTCTTGTTGGATAACAATTTTGTGCATGACTTTCAAAGTTGTTTCTGTTTCTGCTATTAGATCTGTAATTTATAGCTTTATGTCCAAAATTATTATATGCATAACATAAACCAAATAATACAGTTTGTTACGTGGGAGTTGAAGATCTTTTGAAAGGAGTTACTCTTGTGAATCCTTCTTCATCATGAGGCCTGCTTGTTTCTGACTGTCGTTGATTTTGAAATCTAACTCTTCTAGGTGGAGGAGTGTCCCTGTGATATTCCCTGTAAAACTTCTTATCTCCTCTAACTATCTCTGCATAGCTTCTTGGTTGTGTTTCTTTATCCATGGTTTTGGATCTTGAGCCTCTTTTTGCCTGATTTTATCCTAGCCCAGACTTGTCATGATGTGGCCTTTCACTGTTGATAATATTATCCAAAACCTTTGAACTCTTCTGCATGTTCTTTTGTTGACTCTTCTAGGTGGAGGAGTGTCCCTGTGATATTCCCTGTAAAACTTCTTATCTCCTCTAACTATCTCTGCATAGCTTCTTGGTTGTGTTTCTTTATCCATGGTTTTGGATCTTGAGCCTCTTTTTGCCTGATTTTATCCTAGCCCAGACTTGTCATGATGTGGCCTTTCACTGTTGATAATATTATCCAAAACCTTTGAACTCTTCTGCATGTTCTTTTGTTGAATGTCTTTTCTTAATGTAACAACCTCTGCTTCCAAATTTCCAATGATCATGTCTTTTTCTACTAGTTGTTCTTTGAGTGCTTCTTCGATTCTTTTGTCTTTTTCTATTTGAACCTTTAATTTAGTGATCATCTGCTCTAGTTCTTCAGAGTTTGAATTCAGAATGTTTTCTTTCTTGTCTAGTTCTTCCTAGAGTTTCTTGTTTTTCTTCTTTTCTCTTTTTATAACTTATATAGAACTCAACAATTCTTCTTTGTAGTCAACTTCTTCTTCTTCATACTCCTCTTCGGTGTCTTATTTATCAAAGTCTTCTATTTCCATGAAAATAACTCTTTTTTTTCTCACTTTTACTAACTTCATCTTCATCTGATGAGGAGCAGTCTTCGTTGGAGTAAAAAAATTTCTTGAAGGCTTTATTTTTGGTTCTTTTGCCTTTATATGTTTGTTTGTTTTTTGAATCATCCTCTTCATTTCTTTCATTTTTCTTGTGAGGACATTTGTTAGAAAAATGACCAATAACATCACAATTAAAACACATCAATGGAAGATTACCATTATATCTGTCACCGGTTCCCTTTTTAAATCTTCTGACAAAGTTGGCCACTTCATCATCATCTTATGAGATGTCACTGCTGCTACTATATTCTTTTTCCTTTTGCTTTGACCTTTTGGATTCTTTGAATGTTGCTTCTTTTATACTTGGATTTTCCTGTCCAGTTCTCATTTCATAAGTTGTGAAGATTCCATGTAATTCATCCATGTTTATTAAGTCTAGAACTGCTCTTTCTTCTAGTGCTGAGATCTTAGAATCAAATCTCATTGGAAGAGATCTTAGCAACTTTTGAACAATTACAGATTACATTCACTGTTTCATCAACTTGTAAGAAGTAAGACACAATATTCTCATCTTACTTCATCTTTAGGTGTTTGAATTGACCTCTCTAAGTTTGAAGCTTTGTTGATTTGAATTTTGAATCTACTTCATAAATATTTGGAAGTTTGTCCCAAATATCTTTAGTGGAGCTACAATGTATAACTTTGGTATATACCTAATCGAAAAGACCATTCAGAAGTGCATTTGTGGCTTTTAAATTATTTAGACCAAGTTTCTTTTCGTTGTCATTTGTTGGTGGAATTGTTGGTTCTTTGTATCCATCTATGTAAAATCTCGTTCTACTAAGCACACTTTTATTGACTTATTCTTTGAGGACACTTGCATTCAAGTGATCCAGTTATGATATATTATGATTTCGTTTCGATTATGGGTTATATATGATGATGATGATGTATTGTGACTTATTTTTAATTTGATGTATATGTATTGACAGATGCTATTGATGAGTTTCCTAAGTGTGCATGACACATGATAGGTTATGGATGTTGATGGCATCAATGGACTTCCTTGGACTCTAGATTGAGTTAGGGAGTGGATTGTATTTTGTTTGAGTTTTTCAGTTTTTTCACATGTGACATATGATTGATTACAGTATGATTTATGTATATGGATTATTGACATTGTTTTTGTCAGTGGATGAAGGATTGACGATGCTTGCTAATCCGAATCACATAAGGAGTAAAGGGTTCATGCACATAAACCAAACATTTGAGGGAGAGGTGTGGCAACGTCCCTATCAAAGCCTACTATCACTCCCACTGTGGCCTGAACGGTAGGTGAATGATTACCTAGTTTGAGAGGTCCACGATGTCGTGAGGGCAGACTGAGACAATCTCTCACAAACATTTTTAAGGGGCGCGCAATAAGGCAGAGTCCTTATTCCTTAGAAGCCCTTGGTCTCTCACAAGGTTGAACGAGTGGAGTATTGACTCCAAGGGCTAGACAAACTTCCAAAACTAGTCAAAGGTGAGTGACACCCTTGGATCACAGAGGCGTGTCTTGAAGGGCATGTCATGTAATTAAAAGATCAGTCAAATAAATCTAGGTGGCCTAGAAAACATTTAAAATGTTTAGACCTTGTTATAATAAAATAATTATTTAATCGATAAATTATAAACCTAGAAGCCTAATAAGAGTCTAAGCCTAATTTCTAGACTAAGTTTAATTAAGGGACTAGTTAAAATATCAAATAAATTAAAACGATTTAAAATAAAATCAAACTCTAGGAAGAAGATAAATAAAAATTTAAAAGAACATGGATAAATTGCACATGTGTGCATGACATTAATAAAATGGATTTCTAAAAATAGAAGAAATAATAATATGAGAGAATAGGAGTACACATGGAAAAGAATCTTGAGTCAACCTACTACTAGTCTAACTAGAATAAGACTCATAAACCAACTCTAACTAGAATAAGACTCATAATCCAACTCTAACTAAGATCTAGTTAAGAGACACTCATTAAATGAAAATTTGGGGAGGAAAGGGACAACTAAGAACAAAAATAAGAATACATTGGGGAATGTGAGGGAAATTGACATTTTAAGTAAAATAAAAATAGTAATTACTTGTGCAATTTGGGGAGAGTGTGACAAGTTTGTGGGTGGATCATCCTAATTAAATTGATTAAAAAGATAATTAATAGTGCACGAGGACATGTGTCATTAGGGATTTTTATATAAAACAAATGTGGTAGAAGGGAAATGGATCTCACTGATTCTTGGTAATGTTATGTTGCCAAAATTCTGTAGACTATGTTTTACTTGTGAGAGTTTGGATACCAAGATTGAAGAAAGAGTGGAAGCTCTTCATTACGAGGCAAGCCTTGGAGCTATTTTTGTTGGTTTCTTGTGTGTGGCTCATTTGTGGCTCGAGGGGATAAAAGAGAAGAAGAGTACCCCTAACATTGGCTAAGAGGTACCAGTGAAGTTTTAGTGATTAGCAAGTGGGAGAACATAAGGAGCACAAGTCTTTGAAGGACATTGTCAATTCTTCGTCTTCTTTGGTTCCGGTATTTTATTTCAAAAATTTATTTTTCCTTAAGAGTATATATGTATCTAGTATGGTAAATTCTAGGGTAGAATTTCCAAGCTCGTTGAAGAGGCATTGTGTAATTAAAAAATTGAATTGTTGTCCAATGCCAATTTATGTACAAATCGGATTTATGAACTTGATAGTTCGCTGCCATTTTGTTTTAAAATCGGAACTTGAATTTATTAAATCGTTACCATTACTTCACATTTTCTTGAATTTGAAAGTTAAATAGTGCATTCAAAAGATGAAACTTGAATTGGAAATTATAATTGAACATTCGTTGTGGATTTATCTTGAAATTTCAATTTAAATCTAAGTACGTTGAAGTATAAATTCCAGCTTTGTGATTAATTATATGGAATCGTTGCCAAGGTTGCAATTTCTAAAATGTTAGATCCATTGGGTCGCTGAAATTTTTATGTGCAAACCAAAATGGAATTCTGTATTGAATTGCAAGGTTTTAATTGCAAATCCAAACTGAAGTTATATGGCCGTGGTCAAATTGCTTTAAAAATATCGATATCGTATTAAACAACTTCGATTGACAAATAATCATATATCGTATTAAACATATCAAGTATTAAACAACTTCCATATTAAAAATATGGAAGTTGTTTATCAAGTCATGGAATAAATTAAAATCTTAGTTGAGATAACTAAAACCCAGGTACAAACATTAATCCAACTTAATCTTCCTTAGAAGTTTAGAAGTTAAGATCAATGCATGTGCATGCACATTGATATTATTGATATTATATGGTAATCTTGTTTCAAGTTATATTGAGAAGACATTAATTATATTGGGACTAATTAAAGTATTCTTTTATTGTAGAGACATTAAAAATGTATGTGGAATATATTAAATTAAAATCTTATCTGAGATAACTAAAACCTGGGTACAAACATTAATCCAACTTAAT
>JASDQU010174624.1:10617-20690 GCA_032191745.1 Picea mariana | reverse complement strand
CATATATATTGTGACTTCATTTAGTTCTTCAACACCTGCTCAATCACTTGGCACCTAGCAGCCTGCAATTTATTTTAAAACATGACTCATGGAACATATCCCATATGTCTCGGGGGAATAGAGATTGTTGTCTTTATATACGCCAATGCTCTCATAGCATATTCGATGAGACAAGTGGAAAAGAATCGGGCTTGTGTTGAATGTGGTCTTTGGCATATGAATTAGCTTGATATGTAGTGTGACTTAGGATTAGGATTAGAAGTTGACACTTGAGCACACACCACTTTTTGGTAAAATTTACAAATAAAAATATAGTTTTTTATTTGAAAATATAAAGAGGCACAAAAATAGGATTTTTAGGCTAAAACAAAAAGCAAGTCGGAAGACAGAGACCATAGGGTTCATGGGTTAAAAGGGATCAAATGAAATCTTGTCAGGGCTTTAAGAGGCATTTGAAGATTATGACAATTAGCAAAAGACCTAGGAAAGGAAAAAACGAAGCATGAAATGATGAAGGCCCTTAAAAATTTTAAGAGCACAATTTTAGGCGCTAACATTTGGCTCCAAATGAGATGGAGACCTCCCTACGAGGCTCCAAGAACCTAGCAGTTTCAGTGGCCTTTCCATTGGGCTATGGAGTCAACAGACAACCATTCTCTGTAAACTTTCAAAACCTGCCACTTATTCAAGAAAACTAACTACTGCATCTATTGCAAACTGAAAGAAATGAAATGCTCGAAAACAAGCGTATTTCCTATATTATCCTACTCTAACCAACTCAACAACTTGCTCAGGTGAAAACAAACTTCCACCATAACCATTCAAACTGTTTGGTAACCGAATTCTTCTGTTCACTGCAAAAGATCCATAAAAAACAAGGAAATTGTGACAGATGACTAAATTCATCCTTATGATCACCAATATTACCTTCAAATGTTGATAAAAATATCAAGTTTGCATGCTCCAAACCATTCGAAAAGTGTAACTCTATGTACTCATCGACAGGGTCATGAAACTAAAAGCAATGCCTGATTAATTTATGAAAGGTTACCTTCATTGTTTCAAAGATGTTGATAGTTTGTTTGATGTCCTCTATAGGCACACTTGATTGAATGACAGACACAGGCATCTGTGGGTCGAATAGTTGCTTTGTAATTTTAGAATCACCTTTTGGTTGATTGCTGATCCTCTCTGCATATACCGTGGGGATAGTCTGTTGCTCATACACATGGTTTTTATTAATATAGGGTTGTTCAATTGTTGGTGATGGATAAGATATTAGATTTATATGAAAATCCATTTCAACACCTCCATAGCATTTACAAGGATCAGGATCATAATCATCATATACATGAATAGTGCTAAGAGGTTCCAACCTAATCATAGAAAAATTTTGTTCATCACCATCACTGGTATTTTCATCAAAAATAGGTTGTCCATAAAAAACCTTTGACTCTTGACATTCAGAATGTCTTGTTTCGAGATGCTCTCTAACAAAAAAGTATTCATTACCAAAGTGTTTGTCAACAACAAACTGCTCTTGGTCAATGTTTGAGACAGTGACTTCCTCAGAGGAAAGGTTTTCAAAGATACATGCTTCGAGGACCAAATCATCCACTATATTTCCTTCATAGGGACAACAAATAAAATCTACCTCATGTTCATAGTTGACATGATGCTGACTTTGAATCCTACCACAAGCTCAGAGGTTCTCCTCCACTTCCTCAACATCCATGAATAACTATGATAAAGATGTAGATTTTCTTTCCCTAAGATACAAAACAAGGTCAAAGTATTGAGACACTATGTAATATACCATGGCAGTAGTCTCAGAAGGTTTAATTTCCAAGGGTAGGCTGCAATACAAGCTGTAAAACCTTCGATTAAAAGAAGACAAAACTTCATTTTTTCACCTTCTCAAAGTAGTGAACTCATGTAGGTACTGATCCAATGACTTGTTCTCACCCCAACACTTTAAAAATGTATTGAATAATTCAATCCAGGAACCAATGGAGTCAGATCCCAAACCCTTAAACCATACAACAACATATCCTAACAAGGATTTGGAGAACAACCTCATTGTAACATCCTCATGAACTATCTCAAACTAATCAATAAATTTCTCGAAGACCTCCACATGCGTCTCAGCTGTAACATGATCCTCTCCAGAAAACTAAGGAAAGTACTCAAAGAAATCAAGAGGATAAGGATGAAGATGATATGGCAGCCTTAAAGGTTTAAACATCTTATCTCTGATTCTATTTTGAAAACTAGTGGGCTAAATATAAGGTTTACCAAGCTACTGGCAAGGTTCAAAAGTAACAGCAGAAGGTGATGAGATTTGAGAAGGCTGTGAATCAATTCCAACCTCCTCAAGGTTACAAGTCTAATCAATTTCATGAGGGATTTCAATACAGAGTTCATCCTTGTGAATAGGCTGAGGTGAAGGTATCAAATAAACATCTACAACACAGGCAGAAGGCAGGTCTTCTTCTTCCAAGGACGGATATATAAAAGAAGATTGATGATCATCCGAATATACAAAACATCAGATGATCCTTTTAATACGTGAAGGAAAAAATAAAAATGAGCTGATAAAAAGCAACAACATCTCATGAAGAAGGCTCATAAACTGATACCTGGTCATCTTTCTATCAACAGGATCCTCCCCAGTGGAGTCTTTGATTGTGGGGTCGCCAGGTAGATGATTACAGTCAATTTTTTGTATCCCTCTCTTGTCTATCATCAAGAGTTGGATCTATGTCTGTCTTCTCAGGGAACTCTTCAATCTGCTCAAATCCTTCCCCGGCAACGGCGCCAATTATGTTATCACTCCAAAAGTCACCCTAGACTGTAATCAGGTGAGCTTGGTAACATCAAAAGATTTGTAAATGTAAATGAGTTTTTTAAAAGGTCAAATGGACAAGACTCAGAATAATAAGGCTTTAACTCATAAATATGGGCTAGCATGCACAAGCAAATGAGGTCTTGATTAGCTTCAGTCAGTGAATAGGAGGAAGACTTAGTGAGGGAGGTGTAAAGGTCTACTATTAACATCAAGTTTTCAAGCATCCCAAGGAAGAAAAACCCAAACACAAGATCCTTTTGAATTCATAATTTAAAGAAAACTGAAGAACATTACAGCAGTATTATAATCAAACATTCATCATAACACAACTATAAAAAACTCATGTGGATCCTCCAATCATGAACACTTCAGCATAAGAGGTAAAAAAATGATATAAAGAGAAACTAACTTCTACTAATAAAAAATTCTCAGGTATAGTACATAACCAGAGAACAATATACTAAGTCAAAGAAAATTACAATTCAAGAGCCTCAACTCAACCATTTGAACCCCTTTCCCTCAATTGGAACATCGATTTATAATAAAAAGGAAAGGCAACAACTAGAGGTGCAAGTTGGCCCTTCCTCCCATCGGATTGCTCAATAACAGCTATCAATCGAACACCTATGCTAACAGCTATTAACAAACTCCTACAAAATAGGAAAAATGTTGGCAATCAATCCAAAACGACTTAAATGACACTTCCTCCCTTGATGTGCATCCTCTTGCATGCCAAGTGTCCTATAGATGCTTGTAACTGTCATCATGCTATCAACTTCTATCTTTGTCTACCTTCCACATCATCATCCATTCACTAAGATGATAATTCGGGCCCCCCTATATTCCTGGTACCTGTTGGTAGCGTCATTTGGTAGCGAGATTCAGTAGCATGACCTCCAAAATAGGCATGTTGAATGGGTAGCATCCAACCATGTATACCTCTATGTAAAATCCAATTTCTGCCAAAATTTCGGTAGCGAATTTTGGTAGCGCACTGTGGAATCCACAGCGCCCAGGAGAGTTTCTAGCACCCAGGAGAGTTGGTAGCGCCCAGTGCGGAAATCACAACGCACAAGAAATTTGGCAGCGTACTGTGAAATCCGTAGCACACTCCCCTCTGCACATCCATGCATGAAAACGGTGAATGGGCGAGAAATTGGGAACATCATCATATATATTGTGACTTCATTTAGTTCTTCAACACCTGCTCAATCACTTGGCACCTAGCAGCCTGTAATTTATTTTTAAAAACGACTCATGGAAGATATCCCATATGTCTCGGGGGAATAGAGATTGTTGTCTTTATATACGCCGATGCTCTCATAGCATATTCGATGAGACAAGTAGAAAAGAATCGATATTGTGTTGAATGTGGTCTTTGGCATATGAATTAGCTTGATATGTAGTGTGACTTAGGATTAGGATTAGAAGTTGACACTTGAGCACACACCACTTTTTGGTAAAATTTACAAATAAAAATATAGTTTTTTATTTGAAAATATAAAGAGGCACAAAAAATAGGATTTTTAGGCTAAAAAAAAAGCAGGTCAGAAGACAGATACCATAGGGTTCATGGGTTAAAAGGGATCAAATGAAATCTTGTCAGGGCTTGATGAGGCATTTGAAGATTATGACAATTAGCAAAAGACATAGGAAAAGAAAAAACCAAGCATGAAATGATGAAGGCACTTAAAAAATTTAAGAGCACAATTTTAGGCGCTAACACCACCCAAGAATGTATGAAAGATAATAAAACTTCACATTAAATTATCACCATCAACCAACCATCACATAGAACCTGATAATACTTCCTAAGACTTCTTCAACTTTTGCAATTCTTCACTTCTTGGAATACTCTGATCCTATAGATAATATTACTCAATGTATTCTTTGAAACTCCTCCAAGTTTCACTCCATCAACCCTCCCAGGAAAGGAGTTATAAAGAAAATGGTAAACCTTATTCAATTTTGGTTTATTCAAGAGAGAGAACTTATACAGAATTCCCCACGCTCAATATTTAACATAAGTTTCTGAAATTCATACACAAGAAACTACAACTTGTACTCTTTCCAATTCAAATGGTCTCACTTCATTTGAAGTCTCTATGAATACGTTATGACCGTTTTACCTGGAACACATGTTTATGACTATCTTCAGGACTAGTCAAAAACCCTATCTTCTACAAAGTGTATCTCCCAAATTATAGCAAATAAAGAGATGAAATGTTTACCACAGGTACCTAGATATGTCTTGTCAATAGCCTCTGAATTTCACAATCTGAATCATTCTAGAAACAAAGTTATAGAGAAAATGGTAATATGACCTGTAAATAACATACCTTAGAACACATCACCTAAAGACTTCATCCTTCCTTGAAAATCGGCCTTCTTTACTTCATATTTCCTCTTAAATTCGACTTATATCTCCTTGTTCATTAAAAAACTTGTGTGTGTTTAAAATGAATGTATAATGATATGTATTTATACCCTTTATGTCACTTCCTTTTAACATTAGGGCTGACAGGTAGTTTCTATTTCAATTCACATTGTCATGTTCAAAAATTCATTTCTCCTCAATCGTAAGGACCCACGTGATGTGCCACATACCACCAGAAGCAGCATGACTTATACTATCCATCCATGGGTGTTGTATATGCATTTGTAATTTCCTTCATTTTTATCTACTTCGATCAACTTGTGGGGTCCAAAAGCCAATGACTAGGGTTGACATCAATGACAATAACCAATCTTCCAACAATATCCCCCTTTTTCATTGATGGCAACACTCATGCTCCCCCTGTCCTCATGCTCCTAGTTTCTCTCCCCCTTTGACATCAATGGCAAAGGGTGGGGTTTCTCCCCCTGAGTTTAATGACAAAAGGTAACTCTCTTCTTTGGGGCTTCTCCCCCTGAACATATAGCACTTAATAACACTTCATTTTTATGGTATCTTTATTCCTTGGAGATTTTCCGTGGATCTAGGACGTATATGTTACTTGGTATTCTTGTTGTAGTTGCAACAAATCTTCCTGAAACTTATTCTTTGATTTTTCATCTTTGTGAGTCAAATGTGAGAGTATATCCTTGATCACACATTTTACTAACACTGAGTAGATTATGCTTCAAGTCTTCAACCAATAGGACATTCTTTACTTTTACATTTTTGCTTCCAAGATCTACTACACATTTTCCAAGTATTTTGGCAGATGAGTCATCTCCAAATGCAACATTTCCACTCTTTCTCTTCAAGATGATGAATTTGTCTTGATCCCTGGTCATGTGTGAAGAACATCCACTGTCTATGTATCATTCATCCTCTTCTTTACATTCTTCAGTGGTCAATGCTATTCAACAATCTTCATTGTTTGGAATCTCTTTCCTTCTCCATACTGTGGTTGGCATAGGAGCATCTTCATTCATATATCTGCAATCTCGTGCTTTGTGACCAAGATAATTACATTTGTAGCATACAATATTTTTTTCCATCAGTAGGGAAAATGAATTATAAATTTTGTTGACAAATCCACAATTGTTTCCATATCTTCTATTTACACCATTCATGTTTCTTGCATAGTTGTTCCTTTCATTGATTCTGCAATTAATTGCCTTATGTCCAAAATTTTTGCAATTATAACAATGACCAAGAAAGAAATTTTGATACATGGGAGTAACTGACCTTCTTTGTGATGTAGTCCATCTCGATTCATGATCTACGCTTATGTATTTTCCTTCATACTGATTGAAGCTTCTTTGATTCCTGGAGGTAGGAGGTCTTCTTGGATATTCATCTCTTTTGTAATTATTCCTTCTTTTCGGTATCCTGGTCCACTTCTCATCAACTGTCTGTGTAGAGATTTCTTCAACCTTCATGTTGGTATTTGCATCTTCTTTGTATGAAGTTTCGCCCATGCATCCAAGATGTGTTAAGTCTTTTGGAACTTGAGAGTTTATTATTCTTTTCCTCAATGAGATAACTTCTTGTTCAAGTTTCTCACAATCGTCTTCTTTCTTCATCATTTGGACATTCCTTACTTCTCATATTCTTCTTGCTTCTTTGAGTAGAGTTTTTAAGAAAATGGTTTCTTCTCTTAGTTTTACAAAGTCTTTTAAATGTTTCTTCAAGCTTTCAATTGTCTTTTCAAAACTAACCAATTCACTTCTTAGTTTTCTATGTGTGTTTTTGAGCTTGCTATTTTAAATCTCAACATGCTTCATTTTTTTAAAATTCTCATCTTCTTGTTGAATCGTTTCTTCTTCATGATTTTCTTCTTCTTCATTGGACTTTTCTTCTTCGGTATCATCTCTTTCAATCCTTAGATAAGGACATTCAAATTCAACATGTCCTACTCCTTCACAATTAAAGCAAAAGAACTCACCTCTATTTGCTTCTTTGAAATCTGAGATGTTGTAATTTGCTTCGACTTCTTATTCTTCTTTTGCTTCTTCCCTTGCATAAAGGTCTTGTAGCTTGTCCCAAAGCTCTTTTGATGATGCACATGATCCCACCTTGGATTTCACTGAATCTGTCAATCCATCTAGAATCGTATCTATTGTCAATTTTTTGTTCCTTCTTGCTTCCTTCTGAGTTGCAGTCTTTGGTTTGTTCAAAGCATTGTAGCCTAAAGCAACTCAGAACCAAACATCTACCCCAAAAGCTTTCAAATAAGTTTCCATTCTATTACTCCAGTATTCAAAATTTCTTCCATCAAATGGTGGAAACCCATTTGGAATGTTGTCTTCCATTTCTACTTAGGATCTTCCTTCGAGTGGTTAAACTATACTAAAGGTAACCCGCTCTGATACCAATATTTGATACTGAGAGGGGGGTGAATCAGTATCAAGTACAATTTAAAAACTGTTTCAACTTACACTTCAACCAGATTGTATATTCAATTATGTCCAATGAGAAATTAACAATAATAGAAGAGTTACACCAATACACCATGCATAATATATGAGAAATAATCAATAGTTATTGTTCAAGGGAAGTAATGACTTCCAAGGGAAGCTACAACTTCCAAATATAAAAGGAGAGATAAACTTCCAAAAGGAAGACACAATTATCCAATATCAAGAGAGGGTTGACCTCTCTATCCTTGCCCCTTCCTTCCACCCAAGAATATATGAGAGATAATAAAACTTTATATTAAATTATCACCATTAACCAACCATCACATAGAACTTGATAATGCTTCCTGAGACTTCTTCAACTTCTACAATTCTTCACTTTTTGGAATACTCTGATCTTGTAGATAATATTACTCAATGTATTCTCTGAAACTCCTCAAAGTTTCACTCCTTGAATCCTCCTAGAAAAGGAGTTATAGAGAAAATGGTAGACCTTATTCAATTCTGGTTTATTCAGGAGAGAGAACTTGTACAGAATGTCCCGCACTCAATATTTAACATAAGATTCTGAAATTTGTACACAAGAAACTAAAGCTCGTACTCTTTCCAATGCAATTTGTCTCACTTCATTTGGATTCTCTATGAAGATGTTATGATTGTTTTACTCGGAATGCTTGTTCATGACTAGCTTCAGGACTAGTCAAAAACCCTATCTTCCACAACGTATATCTCCCAAATTATAGTGAATAAAGAGCTGAAATTTTTACCACAGGTACCTAGATATGTCTTCTCAATAGCCTCTGAATTTCACCATCTGAATCGTTCTAGAAACAAATTTATAGCGAAAATGGTAATATGACCTGTAAATAACATACCTTAGAACACATAAGCTAGAGACTTCATCCTCCCTTGAAATTCATCCTTCTTCACTTCATATTTTCTTTGAAATTTGACTTATATCTCCTTGTTCATTAACAAACTTGTGTGTGTTTAAAATCAATGTATAATGATATGTATTTATACCCTTTATGTCACTTCCTTTTAACATTAGGGCCGACACGTAGTTTTTGCTTCAATTCACATTGTCATCTTCAAAAAATCATTTATTCTCAATCGTGAGGATCCACGTGACGTACCACATACCACCGGAAGCGGCATGACTTATACTATCCATCCATGGGTGTTGTATCTGCATGTGTAATTTCCTTCATGTCTATCTACTTCAATCCACTGATGAGGTCCAAAAACCAATGACTAAAATTAACATCAATGACAACAACCAACCTTCTAACAATAATCCCTAAGACTTATATACTCAGTAAAAAAATAAAACATAATATTCAACACATGATGTGATGATACAACTTAAAATATTCTCATGATATTCCTTTGAATACATTCCATGACATGACATATGAAAGAAAAATTGTTATACAATACAATTTACAACAAAGGGAATAGGGAATATATAAAAAAATGTTTCCCTATGTAGTCATTATTTCTCATAGATGACATAAAAGTTTTGATCAACCAATTTTTTAATTTTTTTTTAAATTTTTTTTAACTAATTTATCAATTCAGTTTTTTATTATTTAACAACTTTTTTGACAATTCAAATTCCTATGTAGTCATTATTACTCATATAAGTTTTGATCAACTAATCTTTTTAATATTTTTTAATTAATTTATCAATTCAATTTTATATATTGAATAACTTTTTTTACAATTAAATTAACAATTTTTTACCATATAATTTACCACAAACGAAAAATATAATTATTATTTTTTAATTAATCTATCAATTCAATTTTATATTATTTAATAATTATTTTTCAAATTTAATTAACAATTTTTTTACAATATGATTTACCACAAATGGAAAATCTTTTGAAAAAATTTCCCTGAGTAGTTATTATTGTATTGTCGTATTGTCGAAGGTAATATATATAGTAATGAAGTCAAATTCTCCCTCCGTCCATTGACGGGATACTGTGCGTCTTACCGATTATTTAATTTCGCCTCGTATTAACTACGTATTGACAAGAATTAAATTAAATTAATAATATGATATAATGCCTCTTTATTTGCGAGCCGGTGCATGGGTGGCAGTCTGGCGTTGGCATTTAATGCCAGCGCCGGCGCAGCCCGTGATGTGATGACCTCCACTTCATGCATCGCCGAAATATCCGGGAAAGAGGAGGTTGGTACTGTTAGCATTAAATATCTACATACATACATACATCCTATCCGTCCCGTCCCGTCCCGCATACATTCAATTCTTGAATTTTAAATGCTAAAGAAAATAAATTGTTTATTATTTTCAAATCATCTATATTAAATAAATTTATTTTATTTCAAAATTTATTATATAAAAAAC
>JASDQU010174623.1:0-20728 GCA_032191745.1 Picea mariana | reverse complement strand
CAACCACCCTTGAATATAAAAATAATGATTACATAGACAATTTCCCAGATAAACCAATTCTTACCTTCCTTTCTCTGTTCTGTAAGTCTGATCTGTTCTGTTATTCTGCTCTGTGTTTTCTCTTGCTTTGCTATTCTGCTCTGCGTTCCATTTCACTCTCCACATCTGCTTCCTTTCCTACCACACATCCTCTTTTGTATTCTTCCTTACTGTTTCATTCCTTTTCTCACCAGAACAACCAACTTTACACAATTTGTCTCATCTTCTTTTATGCATACCTCCCCAACGGTTCCACTTTGCCTTCCCTCAGCCGAAACAAGAACACCTATCATAGCAACTGAAACGCTAACCGATTCATCAACTAATTTGCAATCATGAGTCTGTTTCACTAACGGATTTGTAACTGAAAGAGTTAAATATGTGTGGAAGAACAGTAACCCTCCGATCAATTCAAGCTTTATCCACACCGTTGGATAATCTTTATTATTCTTTCCTTTTAAATCGGGTTTCAGCACTTTCATACGCTAGCCCTCCTGAGCTTAGCTCCTGGTCAAGGTGACCGTCACTCCATGACCACAACCTTACCCCGTCGGGGCTATGGGGTTTGTGATGCCTCAATGCATACACCCACGTGATTCCCGATCGTCCAAATCCCGACGCTCCTTTCATACGCTAGCCCTCCTGATCTTAGCTCCCAGTCAACGTGACTGTCACTCCATGACCACAACCTTACCCCGTCGGGGCTATGGGGTTTGTGATGCCTCAATGCATACACCCGCGTGATTCCCGATCATCCAAATCTCGATGCTCCTTTCATACGCTAGCCCTCCTGAGCTTAGCTCCTGGTCAACGTGACCGTCACTCCGTGACCACAACCTTACTCCGTCGGGGCTACGGGGTTTGTGATGCCTCAATGCATACACCCGCGTGATTCCTGATCGTCCAAATCCCGACGCTCCTTTCATACGCTATCCCTCCTGAGCTTAGCTCCTGGTACCGCTCAATCGCTGCCATGCGTCCTTCCAAATGGACGGTCCCAATTATGTCGGGATTTCGAGACTTTCAATGTCCCGATTCTCACGACCTTGAGAACTCCGATCTCCCGATGGCTGATATCCTGATGACAACACCTCATGTCGGGACTTCTCTTCTTTCTCCCGAGGCTTATCTCCCTCGCAGCTTCTGCAGATCTGATGGCTGTCGACCTTTCGGTAAATTTAAATGGGATCCAATTGTCACTGACTCTTCTCCTCCTAATTATTGTTGCGCTGCTATTCATTGCTATTGTACTCAAACCATCACTGCAACCACAACTGTACTTGCCATCAATGGCAAGTATACACTGATTCACTGTCTGTTGCCAACACGCATTCGTGGTCTGTGCAATATTTGCCAACAACACCAAGGATTTAATCAAAGACACCAAACTCATTGCATGGTGAATCTATAAATTGAAACCATATCTATAAAAATGCAAAGTAAATAAAGGTTTGGTGCTTTGACACATGTATGACCATTATTGAGTTAGAGGTGAAATGACCACATGAACAAGAGTATTCATAATAATCCAGTGATGATTTTAATGCCATCAACATGACTTGCAACTCGAGGTTTTCACACTTGCAGTCGTGAAAATGAAAACAAAAGGCAGGTGTGTGAATGCGCAAGATAATAGTGTCGTTTTGTTTTAAATATTTGCAACGAGTATTGAGGGTTCAAAACCCTTGTGTAGGAATCTTGTAAGGAAAAGATAAAAATGCAAAATGGCTGCCAACAATGGCGACACACTGGTAGAAGCAGTTATCTTTGCCAAAAGAACAAATCCAGATTATGATAATGAGAATAATTCTAACTCAAAAACAACCCGAAAATTGTTTAAACATCATCATTAATCAAATATTCCAGCTGTGCTTAAAATATGAAAAATGATAACAGTCTTAAGACAAATGAGTCATGATATTAAAGATAAATCTCCAATACTGTTGACAGAGCCACTGCTTCCAGCAGGCATCCATAGCCTCGACAGGGTTTCCATTTAACCCTACTCTGACATCCGTATCCTGCCAAGAAGTTCCAGATCAGAATAATGGACATTTTAAGGTCAAGAGATTCCATATTTGCAAATTTTCATATACCCAACATTGCTTCGCTGCCAGCGTGCCTGTTCAGTACCCCGACAAAGTTGTCTTGGCGTCATGCACACATATACTTGCTGCCAACAAACCTGTTCAGCATTCCGACGGGTTTACAAGCACTTCCCACAGCTCTTTTATGATTTAGTTTTTAAAGATATATAATTGAGCGGGGTGACAGTGAAAATTATGATATTTTAGACATATTTTTATAGACCTTGAAAGAATTTTTAAAACTATCCTTCATTAAGATTCAGAGATGGTTTATTTACAAAACCGATCTTCGAAAGCAGGGAGACATCTTCTGAGTTATTCCCTTAAGGAACAGGGACATCATAAGAATATAATGGATGATCATGGCAGGCTTCACTTACAGATTGAAATCAATAAACTTCTTTCAAACAACAGTCTTTTCTCAACATGGCTGTAAATTTCAGAAGTATATTATAATTGATGTTTAGACAATTTTTCAGCAGTCATTTCGGAGAAAGAATTTTCTGTTTTCTTTGTTTGAACAGTTCAAAATGCAGGTATGTGTATTTCCAAAAAGCAAAAACTGATAAGCGTAAGGGAAAAATCAAAACGAAAACAGCAAAAGAAAAGCAAACAAAAGAAAAATATTTACACAGTATACACAGGGTTGTCATCAAGCGAAATATCTTTTCAGAGCTTGGCCATTCAACAGATAGGTGTCTGGCTGTCCCTCTAGATTCTGTAATCGGAAAGAGCTCGGACCCAATTTCTCAGCAATTACAAATGGTCCTAGCCATAAGTTCTGAAACTTCGTATTCTCTCCCTTTCCCTCATGCCGTTTGTCCGATTTCAAGACAAGGTCACCTACTTCGAAGTTCCTATTAGAGGTAGAGTTGGAATCAAACCAGCTTTTGACCACTAGTTGATGCTGATCTAACTTATGTTTTGCTTGAGCTCTTACCTCTTCTAGTTTTATTAAAGAATTAATTCGATTCTCCAAAGGAGGGCAGTTTTCTTCTTGTATTTTCTGTGATAGCTGTAGTGAGGGAAGAAGAATATGTGGTGGCAGAATTGCTTCTCTACCATAGACGAGAAAGAAAGGAGAGTTACCACAACAGTGTTTGGTGTTACTCTATCAGCCTAGATTGCATTTAACAGTGCATTATGCCAATTTTTGTGATTTTCAGATACCGTTCTCTTGATGATTTTAATCAGATTCTTATTAGTTTATTTTGCCAATCCATTTCCCTGGGGGTAGTAGCTGGCAGAATACCTCAATTTAATTCCCTTTTATAGAGTGAACTCGCTCATCTCAAGAGACAAAAAATAAGAAGCGTTATCGAATACTAAACTATCAGGGATACCAAAACGAGTAATAATATTTGAATTTAGAAAGACAATTACCAGACTGGTATTCACAGTTCTTAATGCGGCAGCTTCAGACCACCTAATGAAGTAATCTGTGGCTGTTATGATAAAATTATGCTGCTGTGAGGATGGAGGAATGATTGGACCTATAATATCAATACCCCACTACTGAAAAGGGGAGTCTACTGAGACAGGTTGTAAAGGAAAGGATGGTTTCTGTATCCGCCCGGACGCTTTTTGACAAATAATACACTTGCGACACAAGGCATGAGCATCTCTAAAAAGTGTGGGCTAGTAATAACCTTCTCTTAAAACTTTATGGGTAGTGGTGTCCACACCAAAATTCACACCAGCCTCTCCTGCGTACAATTCTAGTAAGACCTTTTCTGCTTCATCTTTCTCAAGACGGCGCATTAGTACTCCATCAAAATTTTGACGAAACAAAATACCATTAATCAATTGAAAGGAGGCAGATTTTAATCTTAATTCTCTTCTTTTAGTGGGATCCAGGTGATGGGGGGCTGACCCATGTTCAAGATAGAATTTTATATCATCATACTAGGGACTGACAGAGTTTTGTGCACAACAGATTGAATTTTGATCGTGCTGTCCTGGGTTTGACACATCATTTTATTCTTGTTGTCCTGCTACTGAGTCAGAAACTAATTTGAATAGCCCTTGGCCTCTCACTATTTGAGCTGGGTGATTTCTATGTCATACTCCTGTAAGGAGGTAACCCAGTTCGCCCTCTTTTCTCCCAGTTCTTTATGCACTAACAGATTTCTGACGGCTGGGTAAGGGACAATAATTTTCGTCCTAGATTTCAAAAGATAAGATCAGAAGTGCTTAACTGCTTTAAAAATAGCATAGGCTTGCTGATCTACTGCTGGGTAATTAAGTTCCGCACATTTGAAAGCAGAGCTCATAAAGGCAATTGGGACTTCATTGTTTTCAACGTTCTTCTGAGTTAGGACAACAGCGTAGGAGCGGTCAGAAGCAAATGTGTAGAGCGTGAAGTCTTGCGAAAAGTCGGGGCTCATGAGAGAAGGAGCGTCTATTATGGACTTTTTTATTGAATTAAAAGATTGGTTTTCTAAGGGTCCCCAATGATATTGCGCTTCTTTCTTAATCAAATTCTGCAAAGGTCTCACCATTTTGTAAAAACTAGGAACGAATCTCCTGAAAAAGTTTATTTGTCCTAAGAAAGACTACATAGACTTTTTGGATGAGGGAGGGGGAAGTTTTGAGATGACTTGGGTCCTTTTAGGGTCGATAATCATCCCTTTGCTTGACACAATAAATCCTAAGAGTTTACCTTGTTCTACTGCGAAGATAGATTTTTTAGGATTTAAGGAAATGCTGTACTTATGACATCGCTGTAGAACGACTCTTAAATGAGCTAGATGATCAGTTTTGTTTTTTGAGAATACAGTAACATCATCTAGGTAAACTATGACAGATTGATTGATTAAGACTTGGAAAGCAATATCCATCGCTCTCTGGAAAGTGGCACCGACATTAATGAGTGCAAAGGGCATTTTCCTATAAGCATAGGTGCCCCATGGAGTGCGGAAGGTAGTTTTAAGTTGGTCTGGAGGAGACATCAGGAATTGGTTGTACCCTGAAAAACCATCCAATAAGGATAGTCTTTCAGAACCAGATACTTGTTGAAGGATCTATTCCCTGGGTGGGACAGGGTAGTTGTCTTTATCATACACTGGATTAAGGTTTCGGAAATCGACGCATAGTCGGATTTCCCCACTTTTCTTTCGGACAGGGACAAGGTTAGAAACCCATTGCGTGTGTCTAACTGGGAAAATTATCTTAGCATTCATGAGTTTATTTAATTCTTTTTTGACGGTCGGTTCGAGCTTAGGGTGCATTTTTCTTAACTTTTGTTGAAACGACAAGGTTTGGGGTTTCATAGGAATGAGGTGTTGTATGATGTTAGGGTCAAAATTTTTAAGGTTATCATACGTCCATGCAAAAACATCTTTGAATTCTTTAAAAAACTTAATAAAGGCGGATTTCTCTTGTTCATAACACCCCACCCCTAAATTAATGCACTGTGGATTGTCATTAGTTCCCAAGTTTACTTTTTCATATGATAACGAGGAACTATTTGTTTTACAGTTGACCGATTTTTTGAATTTGTCTTGAAGATCGTAAATTTTTTCTAATCTAACTACAGATTTAGGGATCGAATTTACCATGTCTAATAAATATTTAGGAGATTTCAAATCTGGTATTACCGTGAAATCTCGCAGATTGTCATCATGAGTGCATTCGTTGATCACCGCGCCTTGGAACGTTTCTTCCATATGCGGGAAAATAATAATTTGTTGATTGTCATCGAAGACTCTCCAATTCGTGATGTTGTTGAGAACGGATGGCCTGAACAATAGTTCGACGGAGAATGCATTCAGGGACAAGCCTTCTACAGGAAAGAGTTTGGAAGCTACATTAGCTAATAAATCGACTTCTGAATTATTCAATCTAGGAATAGAATTTATGTTGAAAGAAAAAATTTATTCATTAAATTCCATACCTCATATTGGTAGCTTTTAAGATGTGGAGACAGACAGTGGATAGAGTTTCTTACCTGTCTAACCACGATTTTCGAATCGCCAAAGACAGTCAAATTTTGAATGTTCATGTCTAATGCTTTTCTGAGACCCTATAATAAAGCCTCATATTCTGTTGTGTTATTAGTACATTTAAATTCTAACCTACATGCAATCAGGGTTTTGTTACCTGCTGGATCGATAATAACGTAGCCTGCACCAGCTCCTTCTTTAGACTTTGACCCGTCAAAGTAAAGAGACCATAATTGATTTTTATCGGGTGCATGAGACCATTGTATAGAGACTGCTGACAACAAATATGCTACAATTTCAGACTGCTGTTATGGATTAATGATAGATGAAGTCTCGACCATGAAATTGCCAAAAAAGTTATCCATCCCTTGTATTTCGGGTGAATCAACAGAAGGTGTAAATGGTTCATTGGGATCATTTAAATATGTGACTGTGAGCTTTAGTAGTGTTCACGATTTACCTTGATCTTGTTGGGTTTTCTGTTCTCGCGAAGCCACAGGTGAGACCAATCCATCGCGAAATAGACATGTAGCTGCTATGACCAGTCTCTGCTTAAAAATAGACCATAAACTTCTGGAATATCCACAACAATAATATCAATCACTTGATGAACTTTGGGGTTAGACGATAATCTTATAAGCACATTCCTTAATTCACCTATAACTTTAACACTAGTTCGATCAAGTTGGATGATTTTTAAGGTGGATGGTTCAACTTCAACATTAATCTTCTGACATACAGACCATGGCATCACATTGGCTGACGCTCTTGAATCTACCAGACAATTGTGCATGTTTCTATTAAAGATTTCGAAAGTTAACAAAAATGGAGGTACATTTCTGCGAGTACTAATGGTGGAAGCTTGTGGCTTTTTACTCGCAGCCTCTAAAGATAATTTATCTACATTTGTTACATTATTTACAAGAAGGCTTCCTTTATCGTGAGGATCTAAATTGTTCTTAGCAGAAGCCTTCTGAGGAACTTTTGTGTTGTTCTAGAAGACTTTGTTACTACTTGGATTACCGTTTTTTCTATTCTTTGCGATATTCTGTAACATTTTTTGAAGCAGAAACGGAATTTCAATAATTCATAAAAAAAAATGTTAGCCGTTAACTTTTTTAGATATTCAACTAAATCATAATCTAAGTTGGGGTTTGCATGACTCTGTTTAGCCTTAGCTGGTTTAGATTATTTTGGGGGCAAAGTCATAGTGTTTTCAGAGGAAGGTTTGTTTGCTGTCTTACTCCTAGTATTGTAGGGATGTACCGTCTCGAAATTAGCTTGAAAGATGCTATCCGAGAAGTGTCCAAAACTGTTCGGAGAAGATTCTTCTTCTTCAACTGTCTCTTGTTCAACTACTTCCTCAGGGATCTCAGGGGGCATCAAGTTATCCTGGGCTTCTAGAATTGTTTGAATGGGGAATTGCAGGCTTTCTAGATTTAGGCCCTCGGTATTTGAATTAGGTCAGTTGGTGGGAAAATGATTCCTAAATGGGGGTTTGTAAGGCCCTTTTCTCAAAGAAGCTTCTTCGGCCATCCTTTTCAAATCTATAACTTGATTTGATAGTTTTTGAATGACTTTTGTTAAGTTTTCTAAATCTGAGCTTTCAGGTTGTGTTTTATTTTGAGCAGGTCTAGGGAGGATTTCGATTTTCTTTTTGGAAAATGAACTAGTCTCTGTATCATTGCTAGTAGTGTCTTTTAAACTAAGGATGTCTTTTTCAATCTGGCTGGCCTCTTCGAAGGCCTCTAACAACGTGGATTTCTTAGATCACTTTACCCAAATGGCTATACTTTGATGCAAGGCTTTGGTATAATATGCTATGATAAGATTCTCAACAGGCATCGAGTCTGTAGGGATTCGGTTCTTATGTGTTAAGAATATTTGGTTGAAGTCTTTGATTTTCTCTTTGGGGTTCATTCTTAAACTAGAAAGCTCCATGAATAGAACTTCATGGGACTTATCGTTTCCAAACTTCTCAAGAAAGTAGGATTCGAACTTCTCCCACGACACGATGGTATGGGGCTACTGGGCAAAGTACCAGGTAGAGGCATTTCCCTCGAAAGTATAGGGAAACAACCTATAGACTACATCTTCGTGCTCTACATTACAGAGTCTAATGGCTAATATAAACTTTTTAATGTGATATTCGGCGATCTGTTTAGAGTCAGGGTCAAACTTGGGAAGCCACTTCTCCGAATGTTTGGGTAAGGGATGCTGAGGCCCAGGTATGGCTACTGCATCTTGGTCGAGCCAGGGTCTGGCAGGATTTTTGTGGTTGGCCATTGGTGTAGGTGGTGTGGAAGGCTGAGAAGAGGAACAGGAGATGATGGAGGTTGTGAGGGTGGTATTCCAGATCCTCCTGCAACAGGAGTGAGGATTGGATCTGTAGGGTTTAAAGTGAGGTTAGTGCCTCCAAGTTGTTCTCTGATATCATAGAAATCTAATGGTTGGTCCAAAGGTCGATTTGGTTGTCTCAAACGGGTGAAGGCACTATGTGTTCTTATGAGAGATTGTCGGACAATCTCCTGTACGTCACCACCTGTAGGATTTGGGGTTACTGGTTCAACTGTGATCTGTAGATCATTGTTTGATGTGGTTGCTGTTTGAGGGACGATGTTTTCATTTGAATGACTTCTTGTCACTATAGGTGAGCGGTTGGGTGGTGGAGGAGTCTTACGACTGCCTCGTGCCATTAATAATTTTCAGGCCCTCCTTCTAGGGCCATTTGTTGATGCACGAAAATTGACCGCTCGTCAACTGGAGGGGTGGATCCGGTCTGGGGTTGTCTAAATAACCCAAGCCATTTGGAATGATCCACTCTGACGGGTTTAGCGGCTCCGTTGGCCGATCCAAGTCCTAGGAAAGTGAAAGAAAAACTAAACTAAAGAAACTAATCTAAGTGAAAAAACTAGCTACAACAAACTATATACAAATCTAAAATATATATACAGTTTACTAACTAATATTATAGAGAAATCATTCTACTTATTAAATGTTCAACTATCAATACAATTAAATCTCAATTACATATGTACAGTATTTACAGAATACAAATTTTGATCGAAATTTGCAAAATCATTTGTAAAATGTCTTATGACAACGAAGCTTTTATTTTTGATTTTTATAATTTTTATGAGAAAGGAACAAAATGAAAGATATCTAAGCTAAGAAATTAAAATAACAATCCTAACTGTAAATATGAACTATAGAGATGAATAATGAAACGTGTTCAAATTACAAGAAATTTATATATTAACTAACTAATTAAACACCACTAACAAACCGACCTGTAGAAGCGCTTCCTATTTGTCCTGTTCACAGTACTCTATTTAGTTGTTTGATGGGAGAAACCCACACCAGATTTTCCACAAGCTTCTTGTAAACAGGAAGAAACAACGCTCTTTGAATACAAATGACAGAACAAACAAGACATAAAACAACAACAATCTTATAGTTTACAGATCATCACATTTAGATAAATCCCAGTGCGAAGATTTGTATGTAATCGTTCATTTAACAAAGAAAATAAACCTTCTATTCATTAAATTCAAGCAGAGTAACTGCTATGAGTAAAATGAGATACATCAAATATGGATAGAATTTAAATCATAATGCATTAACCTGTAACAAATCTTGATATCTAAAGTAGTCAATAATTTGATTACAAATTGTTATGCACAAAACTTGAACAAAAGTAAGATAAATTGAAGCTAAAGCCGTACAACAAATCCACTTCTATTCGAGTATGTATAATCATAAGTCCATAGTCTCTATTCTCCCAACAATGATGGGTTGTTTACAAAAAATAAATAATAAGTATATAAAGGCCACAGGGTGAAACATTCCCTGTGAGAATTATCAAAAACTGTTTGCAAAAAATATGGGAACAATCTCCCAAATCTCTATTTCTAACTAAGACTAACAACCTAAACCAAAACTATGTAACAAAAAGCATGTTCTAAACTTCCACAGAAGGTCCAATTCCCATTGAAATTCGTGTGTACCTGTAGATGGACAAGAATAAACAATTTTAGATAGTGTTTAGTTGTAAAATCAACAAAATCCAACATTTATGACTAGCTACAGAATCTCACGATTCTGTAGCTGGTCATATTTACAAACAAAATCATTTTAAATTAATCCAATGATAACAAAAATGTATGCAATCTATCAAACAAACCCTTAATTACTAATTCAAAGCAAAGAAAATCATTCACACTAAAACAAACCAAATCTTTTATGCCAACTCAAAACTAACATAATCGTTTTTGAACCAATTCAAACAAAACAGAACTATATTCAATTTATCCAACAAATCTTTTATACTAATTCAGAGCAAACACAATCGGCTATGCTAATTCAAAACAAACCAAATCATTCAAAAATCAATGTTGAAATAATATACCTTGGATGTAGGGATACGATTCGGTCAGGATAATTTCGAGTTAACAATGGCAGTGGATGCTTCAACATTTTTGAAGACAATAGAACCCATGGTCTTTTGCCTCTTATCGTTGGCTTGCAGTCTATCATTTTCCTTAGACAACACAGTCACTCGGTCCTCAAAGGACTTAATTTTGGATTGCAACAGAGGGACATCTGTGTAGTATCGTTTGAGCCAAGAGTTGCATTGAGTGCACTGTTGTTGATCAGGTTGAGTCACTACAGGTGAAGCATATTTTAAATTAATAGGGGTTCCACTGTCAAACTTGATCCCAGGGAAGTTAGGGTCATCCTTAAGGCATGGTGGGAGGTTGGACACGTAGTCATAGGGTTCAACAGAACAGAGGCCATGTGAGTATGGGTACTCCTCGGTCAAAAATCGCTCAATCTAAGAATCCGAGTCTTTAATCAAAACAATTGGCTTCTTGTCTATGTTTTGTTTTGGCTTTTTACGAGCACACCTAGATACCCAACGTCCAACCTTCTTACCCTTGTTGTTGACATCTGTATTACCCTTGCCCTTTTTTCTTGCAGGCCTCTTTACAGTCTTAGCATTGTCTTTTGAACATGGGTTAGGCAGGGTGTCGGGTAGGTTAGCGTTGGGGCAGGTCGAGGGTTCGACAGAGGGTAGGAGGTTAGGAGGTGGCACGGAAGGCCCGACAAGGGTTTTGGTGACCACATTCTTGTCCACTTGACCAAATTCAGGAGTGGCAAAACCATTCCTCAATAAGAAAACTTCTCAACAGTCACCACTCAAACTCAAGTGATGAACAATAACGATTTTAATCAAATAGTGATGGAAGAGGCTGGAGTCAGCCTTCTCCCTCTTAAATCGTTTCACCATTTTATACAGACTATGTAGGAGGTAGTGAGGCATATTCAAAGGGAAATATATGAAATTCATAGGTAGCCTGAGATGGTAAAGAAACACTAAACCATATCTACCTTTGCAAGTAACAAATTGCTTAATAATGGCCAATAAATCATGCCACCTAGACTTAAGGGCCGTGACTGGCATACCTTTATCACAACTGATAATTTTTCTTGAGGTAAATAGGAGAGGCCATGGCACTTCATCCACCTTCGAATTCTTAAACCACCTCTTCCCTTTAGCTGGCAAACCCGTGGCTGAGCTGAGGAATTCTTCATTCAATTCGAGCTGGATGTCTCCAACTTTGGCCCTACATCCATCGAATGTGAGGGAAAACTGTTGAGCGACCGCGAGGTTGAAACCCTCGAATTTTTGGATGAACACTAACCAACCATTACTCTCCAAGTCCTCATGACCGTTTTCAAATAAAAGCAATGTTTAGACACCATTAGGTTCTATGTGCATTACAGGGGCCATGGGAGAGAGCACGTAGTCAGCAGGGTAAACAATGAAGGGGTTGGATAGGGTAGACACAGGACCAATTCCCACAGTTTTCTCAAAACAAACAGAGGTAGCCCGAGATGCAAGGCAAACGTTTAATTCCTATGCATGCGAGGGTGGTGAAATGAATAGAAACCATGCAAAACATTCATTTTGATATGTACAATCAACGACGCCTTGGTAATTCAAATCATTCACATCACAATCCAAAGATTTTGACCCAATATCAAATAGATTATTCACATACTCATCGAAAGCCATAACATTCATAACCAAAAGATTTTGACCAAATAAAAAATCAAATAACCATTTTAAAAACCATAGTGTTCATAACCAACAATTGGTCAACAATAGTATGTGTATGATTTATAACAAAACAACATTTCAAATATAGCACCAAAGATTTGATCATAAAATTTATGCGTTGTATGAAACCATTGCACCAAGGATTTAATCAAAGACACCAAAACTCATTGCATGGCTAATCTATAAATTGAAACCATATCTATAAAAATGCAAAGTAAATAAATGTTTGGTGTTTTGACACATGTATGACCATTATTGAGTTAGAGGTGAAATGACCACATGAACAATAGTATTCATAATAATCCAGTGACAATTTTAATGCCATCGACATGAATTGCGACTCGAGGTTTTCATGCTTGCAGTCGTGAAAATGAAAACAAAAGGCAGGTGTGTGAATGCGCAAGATAATAGTGTCATTTTGTTTTAAATATTTGCAATGAGTATTGAGGGTTCAAAACCCTTATGTAGGCATCTTGTAAGGAAAAGATAAAAATGAAAAATGGCTGCCAACAATGGTGACACACTGGTAGAAGTAGTTATCTCTACCAAAAGAACAAATCCAGATTATGATAATGAGAATAAGTCTAACTCAAAAACAACCAGAAAATTGTTTAAACATCATCATTAATCAAATATTCCAGCTGTGCTTAAAAGATGAAAACTGATAACAGTCTTAAGACAAACGAGTCATGATATTAAAGATAAATCTCCAATACTGTTGACAGAGCCACTGCTGCCAGCAGGCATCCATAGCCTCGACAGGGTTGCCATTTAACCCTACTCTGACATTTGTATCCTGCCAAGAAGTTCCAGATCAGAATAAAGGAGATTTTAAGGTCAAGAGATTCCATATTTGCAAATTTTCATGTACCCGACATTGCTTCGCTGCCAGCGGGCCTGTTCAGTACCCTGACGAAGTTGTCTTGGCGTCATGCACGCATTTAACTGCTGCCAGCAAACCTGTTTAGAATCCCGGTGGGTATACAGGCACTTCCCATAGCTCTTTTATGATTTAGTTTTTAAAGATATATAATTGAGCGGGGTGACACTGAAAATTATGATATTTTAGACATATTTTTACAGACCTTGAAAGAATTTTTAAAACTGTCCTTTATTAAGATTCAGAGATGGTTTATTTACAAAACCAATCTTCGAAAGTAGGGAGACGTCTTTTGAGTTATTCCCTTAAGGAAAAAGGATAGCGTAAGAATAAAATGGATGATCGTGGCAGGCTTCATTTATAGATTGAAATCAATAAACTTCTTTCAAACAACAGTCTTTTCTCAACATGGCTGTAAATTTCAGAAGTATATTATAATTGATGTTTAGGCAATTTTTCAGCAGTCATTTCAGAGAAAGAATTTTCCATTTTCTTTGTCTGAACAGTTCAAAATGCAGGTATGTGTATTTCCAAAAAGAAAAAACTGATAAGCGTAAGGGAAAAATCAAAATGAAAACAACAAAAGAAAAGAAAACAAAGGAAAAATATTTACACAGTATACACAGGGTTGTCATCAAGCGAAATATCTTTTCAGAGCTTGGCCATTCACCGAATAGGTGTCTGGCTGTCCCTCTAGATTCTATAATCGGAAAGAGCTGGGACCCAATTTCTCAGCAATTACAAACGGTCCTAGCCATAAGTTCTGAAACTTCGTATGCTCTCCCTTTCCCTCATGTGGTTTGTCCCATTTCAAGACAAGGTCACCTAATTCGAAGTTCCTATCAGAGGCAGAGTTGGAATCAAACCAACTTTTGACCACTAGTTGATGCTGATCTAACTTATGTTTTTCTTGAGCTCTTACCTCTTCTAGTTTTATTAAAGCGTTAATTCGATTGTCCAAAGGAGGGAAATTTTCTTCTTGTATTTTTTGTGATAGCTGTAGTGAGGGAAGAAGAATATGTGGTGGCAGAATTTATTCTCTGCCATAGATGAGAAAGAAGGGAGAGTTACCCACAATAGTTTTTGGTGTTACTCTATCAACTCAGATTGTGTTTAACAGTGAATTATGCCAATTTTTGTGATTTTCAGATACCGTTCTCTTGATGATTTAAATCAGATTCTTATTAGTTGATTCTGCCAATCCATTGCCCTGGGGGTAGTAGCTGGTAGAATACTTCAATTTAATTCCCTTTTCTAGAGGGAAATCGCTCATCTCAAGAGACGAAAAATAAGAAGCGTTATCGAATACTAAACAGTCAGGGATACCAAAACGAGTAATAATATTTGAATTTAAAAAGGCAATTACCTGACTGGTATTCACAGTTCTTAATGCGGCAACTTTAGACCACTTGGTGAAGTAATTTGTGGCTGTTATGATAAACTTATGCTGTTGTGAGGATGGCAGATTGATTGGACCTATAATATCAAGACCCCACTATTGAAAAGGGGAGTCTACTGAGACAGGCTGTAAAGGAAAGGCTGGTTTCTGTATCCACCAAGACGCTTTTTGATAAATAATACACGTGCGACACAAGGCATGAACATATATAAAAAGTGTGGGCTAGTAATAACCCGCTCTTAAAAATTTATGGGCAGTCGTGTCCCCACCAAAATGCCCACCAGCCTCTCCTGTGTGCAATTCTAGTAAGACCTTTTCTGCTTCATCTTTCTCAAGACATCGCATTAGTACTCCATCAAAATTTTGTCAAAACAGAATACCATTAATCAAATGAAAGGAGGCAGATTTTAATCTTAACGCTCTTCTTTTAGTGGGATCCAGGTGATGGGGGGATGACCCATGTTCAAGACAGAATTTTATATCATCATACCAGGGATTGACAGATTTTTGTGCACAACAGACTGAATTTTGATCATGCTGTCATGGGTTTGACACATCGTTTTATTCTTACTATCCTGCTGCTGAGTCAGCAACTAATTTGCATAGCCCTTGGCCTCTCACTATTTGAGCTGGGGTGATTTCTATGTCATACTCCTGTAAGGAGGTAACCCAGTTTGCCCTCTTTTCTCCTAGTTCTTTCTGCACTAACAGATTTCTGATGGCTGGGTAAGGGACAATAATTTTCGTCCTAGATTTCAAAAGATAAGATTGGAAGTGATTGACTGCTTTAAAAACAACATAGGCTTGCTGATCTATCGCTGGGTAATTAAGTTCTGCACCTTTGAAAGCAGAGCTCATAAAGGCAATTGGGACTTCATTGTTTTCAGCGTTCTTTTGAGTTAGGACAACAACGTAGGAGCGGTCAGAAGAAAATGTGTAGAGCGTGAAGTCTTGAAAAACGTTGGGGCTCATGAGAGAAGGAGCGTCTATTATGGCCTTTTTTATTGAATTAAAAGCTTGGTTTTCTAAGGGTCCCCAATGATATTGCATGTCTTTCTTAATCAAATTCTATAAAGGTCTCACCATTTCAGAAAAACTGGGGAGGAATCTCCTGAGAAAGTTTATTTGGCCTAAGAAAGACTGAATAGACTTTTTGGATGAGGGAGGGGGAAGTTTTGAGATGACTTGGGTCCTTTCAGGGTCGATAATCATCCCTTTTTTTGACACAATAAATCCTAAGAGTTTACTTTGTTCTATTGCGAAGATAGATTTTTTAGGATTTAAGGAAATGCTGTACTTACAACATCGCTATAGAACGACTCTTAAATGAGCTAGATGATCAGTTTTATTTTTCGAGAATACAATAACATCATCTAGGTAAACTATGACATATTGATTGATTAAGCCTCAGAAAGCGATATCCATCGCTCTCTGGAAAGTGGCACCAGCATTAATGAGTCCAAAGGGAATTTTCCTATAAGCGTAGGTGCCCCATGAAGTGCGGAAGGTAGTTTTAAGTTGGTCTGGAGGAGACATCAGGACTTGGTTGTACCCTAAAAAACCATCCAATAAGGATAGTCTTTCAGAACCAGATACCTGTTGAAGGATCTGTTCCATGGGTGGGACATGGTAGTTGTATTTATTAGACGCTCGATTAAGGTTCCAGAAATCGACGCATAGTCGGATTTCCCCACTTTTCTTCCAGACAGGGACAAGGTTAGAAACCCATTGCATGTGCCTAACTGGGAAAACTATCTTAGCATTCAGGAGTTTATTTAATTCTTTTTTGACGGCCGGTTCAAGATTAGGGTGCATTTTTCTTAACTTTTGTTGAAACGACAAGGTTTGGGGTTTCATAGGAATGACGTGTTGTATGATGTTAGGGTCAAAAGTTTTAAGGTCATCATACGTCCATGCAAAAAAATCTTTGAATTATTTAAACAATTTAATAAAGGCGGCTTTCTCTTGTTCAGAACACCCCACCCTAAATTAATGCACTGTGGATTGTCATTAGTTCCCAAGTTTACTTTTTCATATGATAATGAGGAACTATTGGTTTTGCAATTGAACGATTTTTTGAATTTGTCTTGAAGATCGTAAAATTTTTCTAATCTAACTACAGATTTAGGGATCGAATTTACCATGTCTGATGAAGTTTCAGGAGATCTCGGATCTGGTATTACCATGAAATCGTGCAGATTGTCGTCATGAGTGCATTCGTCGATCATCGCACCTTGGAACGTTTCTTCCATATGCAGAAAACTAATAATTTGTTGATCGTCATCGAAGACTCTCCAATTTGTGATGTTGTTGGGAATGGATGGCCTGAACAACAGTTCGACAGAGAATGCATTCAGGGACAAGCCTTCTGCAGGAAAGAGTTTGGAAGCTACGTTAGCTAATAAATCGGCTTCAGAATTATTCAATATAGAAATAGAATTTATGTTGAAAGAAAAAAAATTATTCATTAAATTCCATACCTCAGATTGGTAGCTTTTAAGATGCAGAGACAGACAGTGGATAGAGTCTCTTACCTGTCTAACCATGATTTCCGAATCGCCAAAGACAGTCAAATTTTGAATGTTCATGTCTAATGATTTTCTGAGACCCTGTAATAAAGCCTCATATTCTGTTGTGTTAATAGTACATTCAAATTCTAACCTACATGCAATCATGGTTTTATTACCTGCTGGATCGATAATAACACAACCTGCACCAGCTCCTTCTTTGGACTTTGACCCGTCAAAGTAAAGAGACCATATTTGATTTTTATCGGGTGTATGAGACCATTGTGTAGAGACTGTCGGCTACAAATATGCTACAATCTCGGACTGCTGTTCTGGATTAATGATAGCTGAAGTCTCGGCCATGAAATTGCTAAAAAAGGTATCCATCCCTTGTATTTCGGGTGAATCGACAGAAGGTGTAAATGGTTCATTGGGATCATTTAAATCTGTGACTATGAGCTTTAGGTAGCATTCATGATTTACCTTGATCTTGTTGGGTTTTACGTTCTTGGGAAGCCACAGGTGAGACCAATCCATCGCGAAATAGCCTTGTAGCTTCTCTAACCAGTCTCTGCTTAAAAAAACACCATAAAATTCTAGAATATCCACAACAATAATATCAATCACTTGATGAACTTTGGGGTTAGACGATAATCTTATAAGCACATTCCTTAATTCGTCTATAAATTTAACACTAGTTCGATCAAGTTGGATGATTTTTAAGGTGGATGGTTCAACTTCAGCATTAATATTCTGACATACAGACCATGGAATTACATTGGATGATGCTCCTGAATCTACCATACAATTGTGCACGTTTCTATTAAAGATTTCGAAAGTTAACAAAAATGGAGGTACATTTCTGCGAGTACTAATGGTGGAAGCTTGTGGCTTTTTACTCGCAGCCTCTAAAGCTAATTTATCTACATTTGTTACATTATTTACAAGAAGGCTTCCTTTATCATGAGGATCGGAATTGTTCTTAGCAGAAGCCTTCTGAGAAACTTTTGTGTTGTTTTGAAATAACTTTGTTACTGCTTGGATTACCGTTTTTTCTATTCTCTGCGATATTCTATAACATTTTTTGAAGCAGAAACGGAAATTTCAATAATTCATAAACATACATGTTAGCCCTTAACTTTTTTAGATATTCAACTAAATAATAATCTATGTTGGGGTTTGCATGACTATGTTTAGCCTCAGCTGGTTTAGATTGTTTTGGGGGCAAAGTCGTAGTGTTTTCAGAGGAAGGTTTGTTTGCTGTCTTACTCCTAGTATTGTGGGGATGTACCGTCTCGAAATTATCTTGAAAGATACTATCCAAGAAGTGTCCAAAAATGTTTGGAGAAGATTCTTCTTCTTCAACTGTCTCTTGTTCAACTACTTCCTCAGGGATCTCAGGGGGCATCAAGTTATCCTAGGCTTCTAGAATTGTCTGAATGGCGAATTGCAGACTTTCTAGATTTAGGCCCTCGATATTTGAATTAGGTCGGTTGGTGGGAAAAGGCTTCCTAAATGGGGGTTTGTAAGACCCTTTTCTCAAAGAATCTTCTTCGGCTGTCCTTTTCAAATCTATAACTTGATTTGACAATTTTTGAATGAATTTTGTTAAGTTTTCTAAATCTAATCTTTCAGGTTGTGTTTTATTTTGAGCAGGTCTAGGGAGGATTTCGATTTTCTTTTTGGAAAATGAACTAGTCTCTGTATCATTGCTAGTAGTGTCTTTTAAACTGAGGATGTCTTTTTCAATCTGGCTGGCCTATTCGAAGGCCTCTAACAACGTGGCTTTCTTAGATTGCTTTACACAAATGGCTATACTTTGATGCAAGTCTTTGGTATAGTATGATATGATAAGATTCTCAGCAGGCATCGAGTCCGTAGGGATTTGGTTCTTAAGTGTTAAGAATATTTGGTTGAAGTCTTTGATTTTCTCTTTGGGGTTCATTATTAAACTAGAAAGCTCCATGACTAGAACTTCAGGGGACTTATCGTCTCCAAACTTCTCAAGAAAGTAGGATTCAAACTTCTCCCACGAAACGATGGTATGGGGCTGCTGGGAAAAGTACCAGGTAGAGGCATTGCCCTCGAAAGTATAGGGGAACAACCTACAGACTACATCTTCGTGCTCGAAATTACGGAGTTGTTGGCAGCCATTTTGCATTTTATCCTATCCTTATAAGCTACCTACACAAGTGTTTTGGAACCCTTGATTCTCATCGCAATCTTTTGAATAAAACGACATGATCATTTTGCACATTCGCACGCCTGCCTTCTTTTTTCGTTTTCACGACTGCAAGCGTGAAAACCTTTGTTCGAAGACATGTCGATGGCATTAAAATCGTCACTGGATTATTATGGTTACTCTTGTTTATGTGGTCAATTCACTCAATGACAGTCGCACAGTTTTGATTGAACCGATTTAACACGATTTGATTGCTCTTGAATTAGTATAACGATCGTGTCGGCTCTGAGTTAGTTTGATTCATTTCTTTTGGTTTGATTCTGAAACGATGTTGTATGCCTTGAATTAGCATAGTCGTTTGTATATGCATTGAAGATTGGTTTGATATAGTTCTGTTAGTTTTGAATTAAAAAACGATTCTGTTAGTTTGGTTTTGATTTAACAATGATTTTGTTAAGTTCTGAGTCGACATAAACTATTGCGTTTGTGTTGAGATTGATTCAAATATGATTTTGAATTGTCAAAACGATTCTGTCTGCTCCGAATTGGTAATAAAAAGTTGTTTGACATATTGCATATATCCCTGTTACCATTCGGTTAATTAAACATTATTTCTGTCTGTTTCAAATTGGCATGAAGATTTGGTTACTTCTGGCATGAACGATTTGTTTTGTTTGGAATTAGTAATTAAAGTTTTGTTTAATAGGTCAAATATATTTTTGTTTTCGTTTGGATTGATTTAAAACAATTCTGTTTGCAAATAAGACCAGCTACAAAATCGTGAGATTCTCTAGCTAGTCTTAAAATTTAGATTTTTGTTAATTTTACAAATAAAACATTATCTAAAGTTGTTTATTATTGTCCACTTCAGGTACATATGAATTTCTTTGGGAAATTGTGTTGGGTATGTGTTATATTCTTTGCATGTGTGTGTGTGTGGGTGCGTCAGATACGACGATTGCGTCTGACGATCCCTTCACCTAGGGCTTTGCCGTGTGCGTCGGGCGCTTTCCTAGGGGGGGTCCCAGGGGGGTGCAGGTATGCCCCCCCCTGGTTACTTGAGCGTTCGGCACCGGGCGGTATCCCGGGGCTGACAAGGTTCGGGGCAGCGCCCCGAGTACGCGCAGCACCCCGAAATTGTTTTTTGGGCAGTTTTTTGCTATTTTTAGCGGATTTTTCTATTTTTAGCTGATTTGTAAATTAATCCCGGATTAAGGGATTAAGGTTTTGGTATCTACGGAATACCTAAAAACATTGTATATATTGTATGGCGAATGGTGAAATTCGATATAATGAAAAAGAAAGGTTTTCCCAGTTGAGGGTTTCCGGTAAAGATCTCTGTGTATTCTATGTATGAGCCATTGATTAATTTATGTATTGCTTAAGAATATATATGCATTTCTTTACTTCACAGGTTTAAAACTTACATGTGGTATCAGAGCACGTTTTTGGCTTCAGAGGGATGCCTTTGTTGCTGAGGGTTTGGCTCGGTCTTGATAGATCAAGTTTATCTTGGGTTTGTGATAAACCTGGGTTCAGTGGGAGCTTTTGCAGAGGAGATTTGAG
>JASDQU010174620.1:636-16834 GCA_032191745.1 Picea mariana | reverse complement strand
AATGAAAAAATGCTAGAAACAAAAAGACTTTTACTAAATGCAAAAACTCAGCAACTTTTCACAAAGAAAGATTTATTTTTCTTTTCAATTTTTCTAAGATTTTATGCAACAATCATAAAGGAATTTCTCTTGACTACGAGCTACTTATACTCTAAATGCACTGCAAAAACTTACTAAATAAAAGACTTCTCCCTAGCTAATGATGCAGAAACACACTCCTCAAACAAAGAAGAAAATGAAAAGAGAAATTTTTTTTTATTTAAGTGCAAATGAAGCAACAAAGGGAAAATACCGACAAGCACAAAATCAAGAAAAACAAATTCTATCCTAAAGAGAAGATCGCAAATAATCAGAGCAAAGACACACAATGGAAATCAAGAAAACAAAGACTCTTATGATTGTCTAAAAACCATAAAAAAAAAAAAAATTCTTTTTTTTTTTATATTTTTTGTTACCTATCAACTGAGAAAAACAGGCTAAGGGTAAGAGGAACTAACCTACTGATTGTTCCACCCTAGACTCAAACACCTGAGAGGAACACTTCTCACCAAAGGAGGGGATGAATTCCCCACCTTGATTAAAAAGCAACCTATCAAGCATGCTACTGTCACTAAAACAGCACGCATGCGAATGCGTGCTGAGATGAAACAGGACACGTGTACACGTGGTCTGACCTTGTACAGTCCACGTGTATGTATAACTTCTAAGACAAAGATAACAATAGGCTGTCCAGACCAAGAAGAGGCCTCTAGTATTGAAAACTAGGGTCCCTTGAAGGCTTGGATGCTTTTTCTAACAGAAAAGAAAAAATAATGCAAGGAATAACAAGGCAAAAAGGCAATCTGAAAAAAGGATTGTGAACCAGCAAGACTCAGACAAGACTCCAGAAAACCCCCTGAGAATGTATAATTCTGACAGGGAAGAGGTGGACTGCCTCTACAGTTTTTTGGACACCCACATGCTATTGTTATCCCTACAGCTAGCATTCACACGCAGGCTGTCAGAGGATAGGGCGCTAGTACACGCGTGCAGGCCTTATGCATTCCACGTGTACCTCTATGTGTCTCGACAACTACCGTCAAGAAGAAGTCAGGGAAAACTGGTATGAAGAACCAGGATCCCTGCTCACTCAGACCTTACAGAAAAAGACAGGCAAAGAAAAATAAAATCTAATCTCTTAAACTACCCAAAAACTCAACTAAATCCAGAAACCCTAAAGAGTATCTTCCCCAATGGAGTCGCCAATTTTGTTGTTGAGAAAAATACCCTACGGACTAGCAAACTAGGGTCAGACTTGCATGCAAATTTTGACCGTAAAGAAATTAATTTTTAACCTACCACCCAAAACATAAACCCCTCTTTCACAATACATGCATGGAAAGGAACTACTAACCTTGTTACTGATGTTTGGTGTAGATCCTCCGTTGTGCTTTTGTCCGCTTGCTGGCACTGCTCCTTCCAAAGATAACCTGCAATCAAAACAAACAATAATTCATGCACACTACTTTTCTACTTGAGGGTTAGAAATTAAGCATAAATTAACCAAACCATAGATAACTCATGCATTGGGATGGGAAAAGTATTCTTTTATTATTTGAAAAATTAATCAACTTACAATCAAAGTCGAGACCGGCCACTACTCCTTGATCCTAATCCTGGGATCCTCTTCGTTTGTCCTCCAACTGCTTTGCGTTAAATCTCCTTTGGCATGAGGAAAGGCTAAAGGGTTGGGACAATGGATTCGGTAAATGGGCAGATTTTCTTCGCTATATTCTTCCTTTTCCAAATGGTACCCCTACCCCTTCTTTTATAGGCTAGAAGGAGCTAGGGTTTTGGACGAACCCTCAGCCATGCATGGCCGGGAGTTTCAGTTAATTGACCCATAGATTTTTGTTCTGTCGGCAACTTTCCTATTTTTGTGCTTTGTTAGGTACACACGGGCTATAGTGGGCCTTCCAACGTGCACACGCATGCAGTAATGGGTTAGGGCGCGTGGGCCTTGACACAAGAGGATTTCCAAAGAGTTGTTCAGCAGATGTTTTGGCAATGAAGGGATATGAGTTGTCCTGATGCCAGGTAAGCATGTGTGGTGCAATTTAGGGTTATAACAATTCCCATACACTTAAATCTTCTCGAGTCAAAAGAGTAAAGATCTCTGTAAGGTCTAGTGATCTGGAGACCCAATTTGTCCATAATAATTTTAGGCATCAGGTTATGGGAGGCTCCGGAGTCTAGCCTGCAATTATGTAGCAGTTGATTGTATACATTTAAGGTGATATAAAAGGGAGCAACAGTGTCTTTGGCCCCTTCAAAATGTGGACCAAAAGTGATGTTGGGTTTATCATCTTCCAGGTTTAAAACGTCAGATTGGCTTTCTATCTCTGAGACACCTATCACTTTGGTAATTTGCTTTTGATAAACTGGGTTTTTCGCTAACTCTACCAGAGGAATTGATATCTTAATTTTATTTATCTCATTTTTGAAACTGAAAACTCCGCTCACCTTGTCTGTTTCTCTAGTTGGGACTTCCGAATCCTTCCTTTCCGACTTATTTGCCTGGACTACTTTATTACTCATGATCTTGGTTGAAGGTGTAATTGTATTAGTTGTTTCAGTTCCTTGTGCTTGGGTCTCAACTTTTCCCACTACGGGTTCTTGTGTGTTTACTACCTTCGCTTTGTTGTTAGGTAACAGGGTTTCTTCTAGAGTAGGCTCATAAGTTTGACCTCTTGGGAGAATTTTCTTAGGTTGAGTAGTTGAAATGGGCCTACTCTTAGATCTCAAGTTATACTTAGGTTGGACCTTGGCCATTATCATTTCGGTTTCTTATTGAGAGCTACAAAGGTCAGTATGATCTCTTTCTTCACCCTTAACTAGCGATTGTTGAGTGTTTAGAGATTTTTCATAATCTTCTCTAGTTAGATACGGTTGTGTGCAGTCATCACCGAAGTTTGTGACATCATCATCTGAATCTCTGAAATCTTGGAGATCATTCACTCCTATAAAATTTTTGTTCTTTAGGGGAGTTTGTATTTTTTGATCTTCGTTTTTTATCTGTCTTTGCTAGTTCGGGGGGTTGGGGTTCCTCTTGAAATCCTTTTTGGTGAAAGAATCAAATTTGGTCTGTTCTAGCTCCATTCTGGATATTTTATTAGACAGTTCCTTAATTACCTTGGCCATATCATCTACTTTGTCATATGTGTATCTATTAGACCCTGACGGCCCTGCTTGTTCTCTAAAGCGTCTAGTTTCTCGGTTTCCCGTTTCTACTTTAGATTTTAGCTTACCAGAAGCCATCATATTTGACACAATTTCTACAGTGTCATCTTGCATTCGATTTAGAGTAGCTCCCCTTCTTTCTCGCAAAAGGAGTGCAAAATCTGGTTCGAAAGCCCCCGCAAAAGTTACTTTGGCTGTGGTTTGGGATGGTTTAACCTCGACTCGGATTTTGTTATACAGTTTGTTGAATCTTCGAATAAAATCCATAACTATTTTTGAATTCTTTTTTCTTAAAGACCCAAACTCGGTTAAATAATATAGGTGGTCCTTTCTTTCACCCCATTGTTTAAGGAAAGCATCTTCCAAGGCATCATAGGACAAGATAGATCCTGCAGGTAGACTCTGAAATCACGTTTGGAACTGACCTTCGAAGTTTTAGACAAAAATCCTCGAATACACGTCTTCATGTTCGAGACCTAGGATATCTGAGAATTGATCAAAGAAATTTATGTGTTCGGCTGCGGTCAGATCTCCTTCCCCAGTGAATTTTGGAAATCTTTTTATATAATTTTCGGGAAGGTCGTGCAGAGGAACGATCAATACCAAGGGAGCGTATCTTGCTGCCACTTTCGCAAACACTCTGGGAGGGGGGGCAAGCCCTTGGCCTCCAACTCCTCCCCCAACAACCCCTCCACCTCCTCCTCCGGCGGCTGCCATCGTTATTAGTGGAAAGTTGTAAAGGGGGTTTTTGAAGATTAAAAGTGGATCTTTACTTTCTTCGCGGGGTCAAAAATTCGAGGATGACTGGTAAGGGATGCGAGGGCTTGGCTCTTTGGACTTGCAAGAGATGTAGTCAGGGGACGTTTGAGGAAGCTGTACGTGTGAAATATTCTTCGAGACCGTGTGAGGTCAGGAAATTCAACGGAAGAGTCGATGATATATCGGCAGTAGATAAATTTTCTGTAGGACTTTTTCCTTTATGTTCTACAGGGGTTATTAGACGGGTTTCGCCTCTAAATTGGAATAGTTTGATGTTAGATCCTTAGTTTCGAAGGGAGGTCTACGTGAATTTGAAGGTTCAGAAGAATTCTTGGTCTTCAGTTGTAGGTATTTAGGCTGATAGATTGCAGGGGTCACTTAAGAGAGCCTCTCACCTTTAAAATCTTCTCAGGATCGGTAACAGGTGTGGTCTATTTACCATCCATGTTTTGCCTAGTATTCCTTTGTACAGATGCCATCTTATTAATCATTGAGTCACCAAGTGAAAGATTGGAAAGCCTTTAAAAGGTGTTCACTCTTTGTTCACTATCAAAGGGTGGCACTTTCAACGAAATAGAAAAAATGTCGTTTTCCCAGGGAAAAAGATTTCGTAGCTTCGTTCCCCAGCAACGGCGCCAAAAAGACGTTGTTCCAGATTCTGTACTTAAGGCTTAGAAGTACAATGTCTAGGCATCCGAAAGTGAGTAAAGGGTAGAGAATGAAGAAACATCAACCTTCGGTAAGGGAAACTAGGGTTGATTTCTGAGTTGGGGTTGTCTAGCTTCCAACTGTTCCTAGATGTGTATATCCCTTTCAATCGTTGCCCATGAACGTTCGAGTTCAACCCGGGTAGTGGCTGTTTTAAGAATAGTATCAAACATATTTAAGGAAATATGTGTTTGATCTGATATTCTGGGTTCGATATTAGGTTGTCTTGTTACAAGGAGAGTAATAGAGGAACAGAAAGATAAGAAAAACTCGGGGGAATCTTAGGTACTATCTCAATTTTGGTCGTATAAAAGAGAGTTTAGAGTTCCAGGAGTGAAAATAGGGTGCAAACCAAAGGCCCTTTCCTGTAATTGAGTTATATTTTAATAAATATGTATGAGGTGGGAGAAAACATTAAGTTGTCTATCATGTAAGTCTCCTATCAAGGGAGAATCTCACTTATAAACATAAGAAGAAAAAGGTAAAGAAATAACCCGATGAAGCATAAAATATGTATAGAATTCTAAAGTGTTGACTGGTCTTACACCTATTGATAGCTGGTACAGAGCAAAAACAGTAAACAATATAGAAAACCAGAATTCATTCACTATAGTAGAGGTTGTACTAAATTATAGTGAAGCATTAATCAGATACAAATATGAAATGAAATGAAATATGAGATACAAGGAAACAAACTCATAACACAGTCGTGAAGGAATTGAGAATCTTCGGATTTGCTTTATATTAACTCTCAAGATAGAAAACCTCTATTACAATCGACACAAAAAGGTCCAGCCTTTTTTCTTTCTTTCTATGGTATATTTATACAGTTTTACATAAGATGGAATCTCAATCGTTACAAGATTTTTAGTTATGATAAGAAGGAGAACAATCGTTCCATTTCTTCATCTCTGTCTTTATTTGTTACCAGAAGCTTGTCCTCTCGCATGCTCAGTACAAATGACACATCTTTCCACCAGCCGAGATATCAACCTTGACAGTTGGCCTCAAAAGAGTAACAATCTCGGGCTAATTGCGGTAACCTTTCTTCCATCTGTTGGTCTATGATGTCAATAGTGCATAATTGCACACTTGGTTTAATCATACATTTGTCTATTTGAACTATGTCTGCCATAGTTGCTTGTGAGATTTTGGTTGAATCTCTTTCTTCTTGTTCTTTTATATCAAGAGAGTTTTTCACTATATTTATTTGACTCAATGTCTCAGCATTGCCTTCGTTATCAATACCTAAGAGATTACCATCTATAGAACCAAAATCCTCTTCAAATAATTTTGTTACCCTCTTGGCTTGCATTTTACCTTCTGATATACTGTGCTTCCATTCTTTCAATAAAATATTTCCTCTGGTCTACTCCAAAATGGAAAACCTGGCAGTACTTCCCGATTCCCTGTTGTTTGTAGCTATTACAGCCTCTTGAAATGTGACCCGAGCTTCTCCAACTTCTCTTTCTCTGACATAAAATTTTTCCAATACTTGATCAACAAGTAAGCAGTTGTCCTGAATTGCTTCTACCTTGGCGAGTAAACTTCGCTGGGTTGTAGAAACTCTGCTCCGAATATCCATCGCCTGGGAATGGAACATCCCCATATTTATAACTTTACTTTCAGTGATTTCCACTCTAGCCTGTAGCTGTTCAATCAAGTCTTTTTGTTGGCCCACTTGTATCTGACCATTATGAACCACCAACTCTGCTTGTTCGAGCTTAGTTTTGAGCAGCTCTATCTCCTTTTTATCGGCCAACCTTGCTTGGTCTATTCCTGCGCTCACCTATTCCTTGGAATCCTCCTCTGCTATGGCTAGTCTGGCTTCTATGGTTTTGATGAGGTGATTTTTTTGCTTCAGCTGATTTTTCAAAACCCCGACTGAAAATTGGTTTGCTGTAGCATATGCCTCTAAGGTCTCGACTATTTCTATGTCTATGTTTCCCTGAGTTGACTGCAAGGGAGTAATGGAGGCGATGGGATCTCCAATTTGCTTAGCTGGCTGTCCTGGAGTAGTGTCTGGAGTCTGCTTTTTTGGCGGCTCGGGAGTCTTTATCTCTATTTTCGGAATCCTAGTTTGCTCTTCCCCATCCTGGTGTTTTTCTTAGCTGGGTGATGCATATTTGGAGCCTTCAGCTTCTTTTTGTTTCACCTCTTCCGTACACGGATTCTCACCCCGCAATACTGCGGGAAGACAACTGTGTCGATGTTCTTGGAATTTTACAACATCAGCCCTCTCTTCATGTGCCAAGGCTTGTATCCAAGCCAAAATCTGGGCATAAGATCTTGCACCTCAGAAAAAATCATCCGAGGGTGAATTCTCATGTTCGAACCTTTTGAGTCTGCAACTGGCCAAGTGATTACTTACGACCCTTTATGGATCGTGCTTCTTGAATTCAATATGAACCAATTTTAGGTCTTCCAGGGTTGTTGCCTCATCTTTAGCATGCCCGAAATCTAACAAAGAATATGAATTTAAGTGAACAGGAAAAGGTGGCCATACCTTCTTTGAATATCCCTTAAGCTCCTTGCTTATGCCACCGATTACAGTTTTCCTAGCAACCTCACGACAAGCCAGCTTGTCGGGTCCAGAAGCCTCAAAAACCTTGAGAGATGAAAATTCTACTTCTACATACTAGTCAGCTATATTGCTCAGATTCGTCACTATATTATCCGAGATCCTAGTAGGTGGGTGGCCGAAAATAGTGACATGCAGTGGTACCCTTACCCAGTTAAAGATTTCATACACAAAATATGTCGCTTTTTTTTCCCACAGTTTTGAATGGTAGACGTGGATGGGCTCGGTCTCTGATGGAGTCCAACTCCAGCTCATTAAGGGAAAGGGTGTTATAAAACACACGACGTCCATAATGTAAGCGAACATAAAGAATGAAGCAATCTTTCCACTCTCCCTTTTCTCTCGATACTCTGTAACTCGACTGGTCAAGCTATCAGATAGCATTTTAGCCCAATCGAAGGAACAACCTTCAGCAACTGAATGTATTAGAGGCACCCACCGAAGAAAAAAATGTGTGGTGTCCTCTCTCCCGTATAGTCTGCAAGTCATCATGGCTACATATTTGAACTACGGTTCCAAGGAASCTATTAAATATATACCATTACTGTATGCCCTGAACTTCGCAGGGTRTGAAACCCAATCTCTGATTAAACTGGACATAGTCTTGTCATATTGCACASATTCCTTTTGTTTGAAGTTCTCCAAGAATTCGGCATCGTATGTAAGGTCCGACAYGGTAGGCAACKTGTACATAGCCTCTAGTTGTTCGGGTCTGGATGTCCCAATAATGACTTTCTGTTCATTGATGATGGTTCTGGTTGGTATGTCCACATGGTCTAATGCCCACTGGACCATATCATAGTAAGGGAGCAGTCATTGCCTGGCCCCTATTTTATGCATTCCAGATTGGACGACAATCTTATATTTGGTGGTCAGGTCGTCTTTTTCATTGTCACTAGAATCATCAGAATAATCTACCAATTCGGACTGTAGAACATCAGAAACAAACGACCAGGTCCTAACAGAGTCGACACTTTGAGGTGAAGTATCAACAATGTTGTCTGAACCTTGTCCCGAAACCTCAATGTTGGTTTTAGATGCTTTTCGCGGGGCCATGGCGAGGGATCCTACTTTAGCTCTTTTGCGATAAAAATATGTATACATATAGAAATTAGTTCACTGAGAAAAGTTTTCTCTGTGTAATATAGAAATGAATTTGTGATAACAAATAACAACTTTATATATTCAACCATTTAAAACCCGGTACTTTTCCAAAACAGAATGGTCAAATCATGCTTAGATATAAATTTAGCAATAAAAACCCAATTCTTACTTGTTGATTCACCTTGTTTCTAATTAATGCCATAAATTATGATAGTTCGAAATGCAAGTTGGCGCAAGGAAAAATTAAGATTGCCTCGTAGACTGTGCATGCATCAAATCACGGGAAATACTGGCTTAGCTCAATTAATTAGGTTTTATTAACGTTAATTAATCTTTCGGTGCTCGCTACATCGGGAGTTTTTACTTTAACCCTTTGAACCTCTAAGACCTGATATTGCGATGATTATCTTTGGCTAAAAAAAAAAAACGTAATTATGATTAGGCGCTTAATTAATTAAGTGATTATTTATATCGCAACTTTGCGACTTGGAGGCTCGAAGGTATAGCTTCCGGGAAGTTCGTATGCCGAGTTGCGAAATCACGATGATATGTTTTAATTAAAATGGGGGATAAAACCGGATTAAGTCTTTAATTAATTACATTTCTATGTTTATCGTGACTTCACGACTCGGGGCTTTGACAGTGTAGCTTTTAAAGGAAAATACGCTGAGTTGCGAATTTCCGACAAAGATTAACCGCGGCTAAGCTTTTTACCTTCAACATTAACGTGGGTTACTAAAACAAGAATTTCATGGTTTCGGCTATCGGGGTTACGATAGTAAGACTTTTGGAGTCAGTAAACGCTGAGACGCAAAACCCCGATGATGCTTAACCGTAATTTAGAAAAATTTTACTCTCGCTGCTGACCTGGGTAAAACTTTTAAAGTGATTTTGTCGTTTCACTCTTCGGGACTTGTGAACTATGTGATCTATAATATCTGACGTACGAAATCCTGATTTAACAAAAAGGGGAAAATCATTTGAACGAAAAGTAGAAATTGCTTTGAGAGTATGATAACTGTCACCGTTCGTGTGATGAGACCTCAGAGATTTTGGAACAAATGAAGGAAAATATGAAAACCATCTTTTGATTTCAAGCATTAAGATATGAAAATCAAAACAGGCTAAAAAACAAAGGCTACTCCAAGATGTGGTACCACAATAATACCAGAATAATACCGAAATAAAACCAGAAAGAGCACTTTGATTACTGAGAGAAATGTCCACTTGCCTCTTTGAGGGGGAAACCTCCAGCGGAGTAGATATATATTACAATAATATCCAAGACAAAACTTCTCATACCCTCTACTCCTATTTATACTAAATATGTCTATCCAAAAGAACAATTTAGAGGAGGATCCTTCTAGAAGAGGAAGCGTCTATTATGTCTTCTTACATTTGATTTATTATTCTTCCTTATTAATTTTGACCTTTATTACATGGACATATATTATTATACCTATGTGAGGGGTTAGGTCCCTAACATGTCCTCCCCCTTAAAATCAACCTTGTCCTCAAGGATTGAGATGAGGAAATCGTTGCAGAATGGTAGTTGGTTCCCAAATGGCATCTGCTGGAGTTGTATCTTTCCATTGGAATATTACTTCCTTGATGGTGTGCTGATGCAGATGATGCTCATGCTGGTCCAAAACTTCTTGTGGTTGTAGCCAAATAGAGCCTTCTTCGTCAAACTCATGAAGGTTTATTTGAGTTTGACACCTAGGTCCAATCACCTTCTTTAAGCAGGAAACATGAAAAACAGGATGGAGAATMGAATGACTGGGAAAATCTAACAGATAGGCCACCTTTCCCACATTCTTGAGAATGATATAAGGACCATAAAATTTGGGCGCTAATTTCTCATAATGCTAATCCTCGAGGGAAATTTTCTTATAAGATTGCAGCYGAAGAAACACTTGATCTCCTTCTGCAAATTGACGTTCAGAGCGGCCTTGATATGCTTGTTTCTTCATGTGATTGTGGGCCATGACCAAATTATCTTTGAGGGTATGGAGAATAGTCTCTTGAACTGTAAGCATTTTCTCAACCTCCTGGACATTCGAGACACTTGGAAAGTATGATAGAACTCAAGGTGGATTTTGTTCATATACCGCTTCAAAAGGATTCATGCAGGTATTTGTATGGTAAGAAGTGTTGTACCACCATTAAACTAGTGGTAACCATTGATCCCACTGATATTTCCTTTTCGATGCAAAAAACCTTAAATATGTTTCCAAACACTTGTTGACAACTTCAGTTTGACCATTAGTCTGGCGATGATAAGTTGTGCTGAAATGAAATTGGGTGCCTTGTAGCTTGAACAGTTCTTGCCAAAAATTGCTGGTGAAAGTTGGGTCGCGATCGAAAACAATAGAATGAGGCATGCCATGAAAAGTTGAGCCACAATGGAGGTTGTAAATGGGTTTTGAATAGAACATAAATGAGCATACTTGGAAAGATGATCAACTACCACCATGATGACTGATTTATTGCCCAACTTAGGTAATCCTACAAAAAAATCTATAGAGATATCCCTTCAAATAGCAGGTGGAATCAGAAGCAGTTGTAGTGTTCCAGGAGCTTTGATTGTTTCTCCCTTTTTACGTTGATAAACATCACATTATTCCAAAAAATTACGAACGTTTTGTTTCATACCATCCCAGAAAAAACAATGTTTGACATGGTCATAGGTTTTGGTAAACCCTGAGTGTGTAGCAATGGGTGTAGCATGAATCTCAGAAAGTACCATGGATTTAAGTTTTGACTATTTACTTAAATAAAAACGACCTTTGTATCGAATCTCATCATCATGACAAGATTACCCTAGGGAAACTGTAGAATTAACCTGCAATTGTTGTATCAGATCCAAAATTTTGGGATCGTGTAGCCATTCCTGGAAAACAGCTTGGAGCCAATGTGGTACAATGAAGGAGAGAGAAAAAAGGGACCCTTCATCTTCATATTTTCTAGAAAGTGAATCAACAACCACATTATATTTTTCTTTCTTATAAATGATCTCATAATCATATCCAAAGAGCTTAGTCACCCAGTTTTGTTGCTCTAGGGAGGAAAGTTGTTGTTCCATAAAATACTTGAGGCTTTGATGATCTGTCTTAATTAGGAAGTGTTTCCCCAATAGATAAGGGCACCAAGGATCCACGACATGCATAATAGCAAACATTTCCTTTTCATATATTGATTTTATGAAATTTCGCTCTGACAGTTTTTTGCTAGTAAATACCAAAGGCGGACCCTCTTGCGGAAGGGATACTTCAATTTGTTTCCCGAAAGCATCAAATTCCAGGACAAAGGTATTTGTAAAATAAGGAAGGGCTAGGGCTAGAGTGGTGCACATGGCCATCTTCAAGGTTTGAAAATGCTGAGCAACTGCGTGATTCCAAGTGAAAGAACACTTCTTAAGGAGAGTAGTGAGAGGTGCCACAATCTTTAAATAATTCTTAACAAAATTGCGATAATAACCTGTTAAGGCGAGAAATCCATGAAAGATTTTGAGATTATTTGGGTGATTCTAATCTTGCATAGATTTAATATTTTTAGGATCCACCCTGACATCAGACTTGCCAAAAATATGACCCAAGTACTCGACTTATGAGGCGCCAAAAGAACATTTAAATTGTTTGAGGAAAAGTTGGTTTTGAGAGAGTAGATGGAGAACTCGATCCACATGAGCAAGATGGGATGCCTAGGTTTTACTATAGATGAGGATATCATCAAAGAAAACTAAGACACAATGATGGAGAAAAGGATGGAAGACATGATTCATGAGGCTTTGGAAAGTGGAGAAAGAATTACACAAGCCAAAGGGCATGACCAAAAACTTATAGTGTCCCTCATGAGTTCTAAATGAAGTATTAAGAATGTTTTCCTCATTCATACGTATCTGGTGGTAGCCAGAATGAAGATCAATTTTAGTAAAGAACTGGGTGCCACTCAATTTATCCAAGAGGTCATCATTGATAGGAATGGGAAATTTTCCTTTAAAGTGAGTTTGTTGAGGGTGTGTAAATCAGAACGCATGCACCAATAACATTATTTCTTAAGGACCATGACCAGAGGAGAAGAGTAGGGGCTCTTACTAGGGAGGATAACACCTGCATTGAGCAATCCTTGAACAATTTTCTCAATTTTATTTTTTTCGGAAAAGGGATGATGATAAGGACAAATATTGGGAGGAAGGATGCTAGGGACAAGGGGAATGGAATGATCGTGAACACCATGGGATGGAGGGATTCCTTGGGGAGTTGAAAAAATCACTTGATGTTTAGAGAGGATGGATTGGAGGTCCCACGGCACAGGGGGTGTCTTAGTTTCTTGAATGGAATGGAGTTGTGCAACAATGATAGAATGACCTTTTTTGAGCATCTTTTCCATGCGATGGGAATGAACGTTGGTGCCTTGGAACTTATATTATTGGCCCTCCTAATCAAATTTCATGGTTAATTCATGAAAATGAGAATGGTACCCAAAGTCCTTAGTCATTATGCACCCAACACAATGTCACAACGACCCATGTCGATAGAAAACATATGATATTTCATGTGGTATTGACCAATTTGGAGACACACATTTTCACAACGCCCTCCAAATTTCATGGACCTGCCATTGGAAATCATTATTTGAAAATTATTGATGGCACATATATAGAAACTAGTTTCTTGGGCAATGCGGCGATGAATAAAATTATGGGTGCTTCCACTATCAACAAGAATGATAACCTTCCTCTGCTTAATTTAACCAATTAGCTTGAGGGTTTGGGGAGTAGAGAATTCAGTGAGATAATTTATGGAAATGATTGGTTCTACCTCAGGAGGGTCGGAGGGAGGGGTCATGTCAGTGGGTTCAAGTGTCATGGCCACAAGGGGAGCCTCAAAATCATCTTCTGAAACATCTGCTGAGATGGTCATAAAAATATTTTGTTCCTTACACTTGTGCCTAGGAAAAAATTTGTCATCACAATTATAAAAAAGGCCTTTGAGTTGGCGTTCATCCATTTCTTCCCTGGTCAATTTTTGGATCTTTAGTGGACTAGAAGGAGGAGTGGGAGTGACTGGGTTAGTGCAAGGAATAAAGGAGGATTTTCTGTTTGGAGAAGAGACAACTTGTTATGCTTTATTTATCTCTTTTAGTAGAGTCCACCCAACTTAGAGGTCGAGTTGTAAGGGCCTGGGAACGAATCTCATCCTTGAGGCCACTGATAAATTATTCTCAGAAAAAGCATCAGACATGCCCTCTGTACAAAAATCCAATTGCTCAAAAGTGGTTATAAATTCTTCCACTATGCCAAATTGTTTCAACTTTTTCAAACTGCCTAAATGGTTGGTGTTACTATCAAAGAGTTCATAAAGCTCTGCTACAAAGTGTGTCCAAGCCACATACCCTTGGTGGACATTTTTTCTCCATTGCCACCATTTCCAACATTATTGATCTATATGGAGAACACCATATCAGAGTTTGGACAACTCATTTGTAATGTCATACAAAGAGAAATAATGTTCCATTTGAGTTACCCAGCCAATAGGATCTGAGCCATCAAATTTGGTCACATTCACACGTAGAAGGAATAGGTCATGTTGAAAGTGAGGGGGATGAAAATTATGGGAATGATAGGAAGTTTCACCTTCGGTTTGCAAAGGTGGCTCGTATGAGGGAACATCTGTAGGGATTTACAACTTGGAGCAGATCATCATAGTGAAGGAGAAAAACAATGTATTGAAGGATTCAATATGGGTAGAGAGGTCTTGTTTGAGGTCCTCCATTTTGGCGTCGATGGAGGAATGGATGTTTTTATTGACGGTGGAAATATTGGCACTGATTTGTCTCACTTATTTTTGGGTTTCTGTGAAATTAGCGTGCATGGAATTGAAGTGGTCTTCCAAGTCTTCGCGATGGGTGTGGGCCATGATGAAGAGGGAACACAAAAAGGGGTGGGTGGGACCACACAAAAAATGGGTTATGGGTGAAGTGTATCACAATGATTGGGGCGACGAGTGGAACCCAATGGGGTGAATTCCAAATAAGGGTGTTAGAAGGGGGTCGTGTCCACGAGAAATTTTTTTTTTCTAAAAAATGATAGGTATGACTACGATAAGGGTGAAGAGAAGAATCCAAAAAAATAGGTCTCAAATAATGGTGAAAATTGGATCCATACTCGTTTTTTTTTTCACTCGTGCAGAGATATACTTTGATATGAAGAATACTCCAGTGACGAAAAGCCAAAATTCTTAACAGAAAGAAATTTATAGCAGTTTTGCAACATGAATGCAGGAGACACAGTTGCACAACAATAGATCTTATCTATTCAATTTTTGTTTCCGTCCCAAGGGTTAGGGTATTCAAGGGTTATAAAGACAAGGGTTTTCCCTCTTCTATAGCTCTTTGATATACATGCGGGGTACAATAGTAGTACTCGACCCAATATCTTAGGGCACTAACTAAGGAGGCTAGACCGTGCCCTTAGCCATACTACCCGACTACCCAGGTACTAGAGATTATCTTCTCGAGTGATGTTCTCGGTGGCACTATAGCAGTCAGGTGGCCAATCGATTTATCTATGGAGGGATTTAGGAGATCTAGTTCAATCTATATACAGGTGTTGTTTGATGCGCTACCACTCTAAGGGGTACCAATAAGGGTTACAAGGGTGGCCAACAGATTTTCACTTAATTACCACTTGTATTTCATGTGTGTATGAATAATCAACCATGGGTTTATGTGTGTAATGACATATCTCTGTAGCTTAAATATGTCAGAATACGTCTCTACACTGAAAAAAAAATAACCCACATTTTTCTTCTGAGGAAGGTGCTCTGATACCACTTGTAATATTCCAATTATAAAATAGTATGAAGAACATAAATAATTAGCTAGAAATGGAAGATAAACAATGATATAACCAAAACTATACCACAATAATACTAAAATAACACCAGAAAGAGCACTTTGATTACTGAGAGCAATGTTCACTTACCTCTTCGAGGGGGCAACCTCCAGCAGAGCAGAGCTCTATTACAAAAATATCCAAGACAAAACTTATCATACCCTCTGCTCCTATTTATACTAAATATTTCTATAAAAAAGAACAATCTAGAGGAATATCCTTCTAGAAGAGGAAACTTTTATTAGGTCCTCTTACATTTGACTTATTCTTCCTTATTTCTAGAAATTATTAATATTGACCTTTATTACATGAAAATATATTATTCTACCTATATGAGGGGTTAGGTCCCTAACAATGTAGGAGAGAAAGAGAGGAGAGATATTGGGATGGAGGGGGAGAGATAGAGGGAGGAGGTGGGTAGAGAGAGAATTTCTGAGTGTGAGAGGCGAGGAAGAGAAAGAAAGAGAGGGGGGATAAACAAGNGGAGGGAGGGAGGAGGGGATGGAGAGAGAGTGAGAATGATTGTAAGAGGAAGGAAGGAGATAGAGGCAGGGGGGTTGAGAGATATAAATATCTTAATGGGGGATAAAAAGTGTGTGTGAGAGAATGTGAGAGGAAGAGAGAAGTAAACAAAGAGGGGAGGTAGAGAGTGAGAGAGTGAGAGTATGGGGCGTAGAGATTCAGAGTATGGGGGGTCTACGTCATGGTCTATATCAATATCTAGGTCAATGTATAACTCTATATCTAGCTCTATGTCGTGGTCTAGGTCATGGGGGGAGATAGTGAGAGTGACAAAGTTAGTGGAAGAGCAGAAAAAGAGGGTGGGTATAGGTGATGCTATAGGTCTATTTAATGGTATAGGTCATGGTCACGTTCATATAAGTACTCATATAAGTAAGATTCCATTGGAATAAGAACACAAACTTTGC
>JASDQU010174617.1:2175-12665 GCA_032191745.1 Picea mariana | reverse complement strand
AAAGTGAACTCTGGAACAAGATCATATCATGTCGTATGATGTAAATGACTTTACAGTCACATTTCCATGGTATAGAATAAGATAAGTAGAGTATTAAATACTCTGTAAAGGATGGTTATTGCCCATCATAAATGACATCTTTGTAGATAGTTTACATAGTATACTACAATAATGATATAATTTGTAAATTTAATAAAACAATTAGTAATATTTTAACATAATATTTTTATTTTTATTTTTATTTGATTTTCTAAATAATGTTTTTTTAAATTATATATTCATATTATTACTTTCAACTAATTAAAAAATAAAAATTTTAAATTTTATAAATTAAAATATATATTTATATTTTCCATGAATTTATAAAAATAAGATAAATAACTTAGTTAATTTCATTTTCAAAACAATTTAAGAATTTGCATATTAATGTTGTTAATTAGATTCATAAAGATATTATGATTAAAATAATCATATTTGAGGTTGGTTCATTATTTTGATAAAGACCTCTTATCATAATTCTCAAATTGATAAAAATATTATGTCTTGAAAAGAGAGTGTGCAAATATTAAGACTCTAGAACTTGATGTATATTCTAAGTTAAATTAGATAAGAAAATGTATGATCTTTAAGCTATGAATTTAGTTTTAAAATGATAATGAAGATGTGGATGATGATGATAATGGGTTTTTTTTTTAAGTGGTAGTTTAAAGGTTCTATGCGTTGGCCCTTTTCTAAGATATTTTATGTAAATTTTTCCCTAAAATCTCTCAATAAATTGTTGGATCTGCATATTTGAGTTGTTAAGTCTGTATAATTTCAGTGCCTCATGGTTTTTTTAACACATGAATCCATTTATGCATTCAGAAATGCAATTAAACAATTGTAATCTCCTCCAAATTTATGTTTGTCAGATTCCGGTGAAAAGAAAGGACCAAAACTCAAAACATTTAGACAATCTCATTTAAAAATAATATGTTTTGATTGTGGATAAAAAATTTAATAATAATATTTGCATTCATGGATTAAAAATTTATAAAATAATACTAGGGTGTTCTGAAATTTTATAATCAAATTTAATTTTATGAAAGGTAAGAAAATACTTAGTTAATTTTAAACTTTTATTTCTATATGAAAAAAACTATAAAAAAAAAGTGTTTTTTAATTAGCATGTACTTTTTATCAAATATGAGATATTTATTTTCAATGTAAATTACAAATTTTAAATTAAATATATATAATTCATTCATTATCATTTTATTTAAACTTACCATTTTCATTTAAACCACATTTGCTCCAAATAGTAAAGGGGTTCATGTCTTAGGAAAAATGTTTCTTTCTTATTAATAGTGACTTTCATATGAAGAGAGGTTGTCCTCACACTAGGGTAAATGTTTCTTAATAATAGTGACTTTCACATGAAGAGAGGTTGTCCCTTCATAAAAATTCCAGTCTTAAAACTCTCTTGATATCTATTTATCTATAACTTCTTGCAAATATAAGTATCGTTATCAACATATGTTTTTATTTTTATTTTCTTAATAAAGGAATGCCAATCCTACATCAATCAAGAATATAATTCCATAATAAAAAATGATGACTTTTTTTTTTTGTTTTTTTATCCATTTCAATTATATCACACCAAACTTTTACTGAAATTTTCAATGTTCTTAATAGTTACAATTCTAATGAAATAATAATAATTCTAAAAAATCTTTGTATTTTGTAATTAAATTTAAGTGTATATATTAAACTTTCAATCACTACATTCAATTTCTTTAGATTATAATTGATCAAATATTATTATATAAATAAATTATAAAATATTTAATATAGATGTCTTTATTTTCTTATTTCATTTTCATAATTTCGAAAATATATATATTACACTTTTAATCAATATATTACACTTATAGTTATAAATATGAGTGAAATAAAATATTTTCAATACAATGGTGTAATTATTAACTTTTATATAGTTTATTATAGTATTTTGTATTTATTTTTTTTGGTATGATGTTAATTTTTTATTTTTATTTTTATTAAAAAAAAAATAATATCCAATTTTATATAATTATTTTATATATCTAATAAAGAGATAATAATTTATATAAATTATATATATAATCAATTGTTAAAAAAATATTTATATAGTTTATTATAATATTTTGTATTTTTTGTTTTATTATTTTATTGCAGGGTGTTAATTTTATATTTATTTTATTTTTTTATTAAAAAAATAATAAATAATATATATATATATATATATATATATATATATATATATATATCAAATGAAGAGATAATTATTTATATAAATACAACAAATTGTTAAAAATATATAAAAAAATAAAAATAAATTGAAATGTCAATTGTGTTGAAGTATTATATTATTTTTAAGTGTATCATGATTAGATAATAATAATTTTGAACTGAATTTCTCAAACCACGTTATAGAAGAGATCTTCCAGATTATAGGTACAGCTAGATTAACATTTATTTGCATCTTGTTTGAGTCTTTTTTTATTGTGTATCACAAACTTTCTAGGAATTACCCTTAACCTCAAAAGTGTTATAATAAATTATTTTCAGACTTGTGTATTATTAGTCCCCCAAGGTCACTATTAATTACATGTTTGAATTAAAAAGATGTAAATTTTCAATGTTCAGAGAAATGGCAATGATAATTAAAATAAATTAAGATTAAAATAAATTTAAAAACTTTATCAAGATTGTATTCTTAATCCCCTAGCTTAGATTCTTGATCCTTTGGCTTGGTTGCGCATTGATTAATACCAAGCTATATATATATTAACATTTTGTTAGCCTTTCCAACTACTGCCTCTTCTTAACAGTGATTTTGTCTTTACAAAATTTAGTACAAGTGTAAAGAATTTTGGTGCTTTTGGAAGACTTTACTCTCAAATTGTTATCATGCACTTTCTATTATCTCGGGAAAAGAAAAGATACAAGGGTATAAAACAAATATAATTATTCTTCAACAATGTTTCCATTCATCCATCATATGTTTCTCAAGAATTGGCATGAAGGCATGAACTAACATGCAATTAACATGTGATTTGGTTATTTAAATGAAAATCTGCTTAGCAGTACTCTGTCGGAAAATATTAAAGTGTTCAAAAATTTAGGCTAGTTGTCCAATTTATTGTTTTAGAGTAATTTTGTGCATGCAACTAAAATAAGGGTCGATTCCTCAACCACTTGCAAATAAACTGACACTTATGTAAACTTAAATTCTTTATAGAAATCTCAGAATGATAGCTAAAGGGTAATCACACACAAATTTATGAGACATGTTGGATACACAGGCCATTACCTCTTAAATTAGAACAAATCTAATTGATACTATGAAACAACCAACCACAAACCTGGTGATCCCATGGGAGCCCATGAAGCTATCTTAAATGTGATTCTAGCCATTTCCAGAAATTTGAAAGTTCTTTAAAGGTCATATATGTTTAATATATATATAGTTTATATATAATATAAACTATATATATTATATATATAATTTATATATTATATATAAACTATATATAATATATAGTTTATTTATAATATAAACTATATAATTTATATTAAATATATAGTTTTTAATTAGTCCTGTTCATCTTCGGCGCAAGAGCGCTCGATCAGTGAGCTATTACGCACTCTTTCAAGGTTGACTGCTTCTAGGCAAACCTCCTGGTTGTCTTTGCACTCATACTTCCTTCATCACTGAGTGGTCATTTAGGGGCCTTAGGTGATGATCTGGATTGTTTCCCTCTCGACGATGAATCTTATCCCCCATCGTCTCACTGGATGACCTTTACCCCTTTTATTGGGGCAATCTATTATTCAGAGTTTTCCTTGATTTGGTACCGCTCTCGCGGCCCGTACCGAAAAAATGCTTTACCCCTAGATGGTCCAGTCAACTGCTGTGCCTCAACGTATTTCGGGGAGAACCAGCTAGCTCTGGGTACGAGTGGCATTTCACCCCTAACCACGACTCGTCCACTGATTTTTCAACATCAGTCGGTTCAGACCTCCACTTAGTTTCACCCAAGCTTCATCCTGGGCATGGATAGATCACCCAGGTTCAGGTCCATAAGTAGTAACAATTGCCCCATGAAGACTCGCTCTCGCTATGGCTTCGGTGGGTTCCCTTAACCAAGCCATTGCCTATAAGTTGTCGACTCATTCTCCAACAGACAGGCGGTCAGAGATATCATTTTCATCCCACTGCTTGGGAGATTACGATTTCATGTTCTATTTCACTCCCCGATGGGGGTTCTTTTCACCTTTCCCTCACGTATTACTTCGCTATCGGTCACCCAGGAGTATTTAGCCTTGCAAGGTGGTCTTTGTTGATTCACACGGGATTCCACGTGCCCCATGCTATTCGAGTTAGAGCATAACCCAATGATGTTTTTGGCTACTGGACTCTCACCATCTGGGGTGCAGGACTCAACTGCTTCGCCTAGCAGCACAAAGATTATATTGTGCTCTCCCACAACCCCGTTTTCACGGTTTAGGCTGCTCCCATTTTGCTCATCACTACTACGGGAATGACTTTTTCTTTCTATTCCTATGGCTACTAAGATGTTTCAGTTCACCAGGTTGTCTCTTGCCTGCCCATGGATTCAGCAACAGTTAAAAAGGTTAACCAATTCAGGAATCTCCGGATCTATGCTCATTTTCAACTCACCGAATAATTTCGTCACTTACCACGCCCTTCCTCGTCTCTAGGTGCCTAGGTATCCACCATAAGCCCTTCCTCATTTGAACCTTGTCATTAAAGGCTATACCATCCTAAGGTGCTACTAAATGGAAATATCTTATCAACGTCCATGAATGATAAATCATAAATCAAACTATCAGATCTGAATAATTTTGTGCTATCATATACCATTGTATTGGCTAGGATCACGGGCTGGAGATAAGAGGACTTGAACCACTGACATCCGCCATAGGGTAAACCACCATCTCTTAGGCCTCCCCAACTGATTCTACCATAGAGGCCAATGATAGACAATAACCCCCCCGAACACAACTCACAACTTTCATTGTACTGTGCTCTCCAAAGAGCAACTCTTCCAAAAAGGTGCTGAGTTGAAATCCCATTTCGAGGATTCTTGTAGTTCTGGGCTATCCAGCTACAAGAGAACCAGGATAGGAACAGAGAGCTCTCCCCTTTTTTCGCCTGGATTTTTGGTCCTAAGAATGATTGCTCTTCTCCGACCCTTCCTATCCAACCGGAGCATACAGCTAATGCGTTCCGCTCCTCGAATCAGGGTGGGTATATGGTCGGTCTATGACCCCTGGATGCTTTCAGCATCCTTGGGGTGATCTTGTAGTTCCTATAGGGTGGAGACGATGGGATCGGTCCATGGCATGGTTTTTCCTTTTACCACATTTTGCTCGAAGGGTTGAAGGGAGATAGCACATCAAGTTGTTCGCAAGGGCCAACTTGATCCTCTTCCCCAGAGATCCCAAATGAGGTAACCTTAGGAGATCCGCCGACTCCAACTATCGGCCATGTACGATCCATACTAGATCTAACCAACTACCCACTCTACCTTCTCTATGTTCTTGACAGCCCATCTTTCTTTGTCTCTATAGAGTTTTTTAGTGGCATGTTCCGGTCCTATTCCCCATTACTGAGAAAAAGTAAGCCACCAGTTTGGGTAAAAGATACTATCATTACCACCTAGATGATCATACATCCAACCCATAATTGCAACGACCCAATTGCAAGAGCGGAGCTCTACCAACTGAGCTATATCCCCTGTATCCGAACCAAGTGGAGCATACATGAACAAATTTTTACTTTTTCTTCCTACAATTTTCCCTAGCGCAACTGGGCTATCCTGGACTTGAACCAGAGACCTCGCCCGTGAAGTAAATCCTCGTGCCTACGATACTATCCAATCCACTAATTGGAAGAGAATCAATAGATTCTTTTTCAGGAGTGATTCATCCTTCCCGAACATAGCATACAACTTCCTCTTCATTGTACTGCGCTCTCCAAGTGTGCTTGTTCCCTTTCCTTTTCTTTTTATTTCCTCGTCGAGCCAACGATGAGCAAGTGGAAATAACTTTTTATAAGAAAAGGAGGCGTTGAAAGACCCTCCTGGCCCAACCAGGAGACACTCCAAGATCCTTTTTCGAACATGCTATGTTCCCATCATTAGGAGATGGATAAATACATCTCCATTGCACTGATCCAAGGGTCGTTCGTAGTGGGGGGTAGAAGACCAATGAGTTATTTTAATTTACACCAAGCATTCTTCTATTCTTATGACTAGATCCAATCTACTGGGCCCTGCAGAAAATGAATTGATAGAATTTTATTTTCACGTTATTCCTTTAGGGAATAATGAGGAAATCCTATCGATTGATTTTTCCTACAGACCTCCAGGAAAAGCATGAAAAGGCTCGAATGGTACGATCCCTCTGTCACCCTACCTAGAATGAAAAGGGTGATCCCATAGTTCTTGTCCTGTGAAGATGCGTTGTTAGGTGCTCCATTTTCCACATCTAGGTTGAACTTCAACCTGTTCCCGAGAGATAGCCATCCATACACTGATAAAGGATGTATGGATTCTCGAGAAGAGAGGATCCATGGTGGATAACCACCGTCCCCCCCAGACCGCCCAGATCCACAAATGAATAGAAAGTTGGATTTGCATTCGATCTCACCTGAATCGCCCCATCTATCCTCCTGAGGATAAGTTCAGTTCCAAACCTCGGTTCGAACAAACAGGAGGAGTACGCCATGCTAATGTGCCTTGGATGATCCACATCTCCGGGTCAGGTATTGATGAGCACATTGAACTATCCATGTGAGCAATTAAATATATAGTTTTAAATTTGTTTTTTAATTTTTTTTATAAAATTTATATATATATGGGGTAATTTTAAGTTTTTCTATTTTTTTTTTTTGCATAAAATAATTCATTTTTTCATATTTTCCATTTAGTTTTATATACACATTAATGCAACGAATGGGAATGTCAAAGTAATTCGAGGGAGGTTTTATATTATGTTAATTGGGATTATACATATATTATAATTAGAATGAGAGACAAACCCCTATAATTTCAACATTCCCCTCATACCTAACTTCTTCTCCATGTTCAAAAGGTTAATTGATTTATGTAGTGTATGAAGTAGATATTAAGTTTACGTTCATAATAAAAGGGAACCCTCCAAGAACAAGGCATGTGAATTTTATTACTGAGGTCTGCACTTGGGGACCCTAAGCTAGTGCCGCCAGAAGCATCGAGATATCTCAATGAAGGCGGTGAAGAATTGGACACGTTAGATATTTGAAGGATTGAATTATCTTCATAATAATAACCATTGCATAATTCATAGAGATCTAAAGTGCAACAATATATTCGTGAATGGTAATATTGGTGTTCTGAAGCTCGGGGATCTGGGTTTTGTCGCTATCATGGAAAATGATCATCAAAATTAGCAAATACTGGATAAAGCAGAGGACTTACTTCCGGTTGTATCGTCAGACATACACAAAACCATCAATCCATCAGTCCTCTTGACATAAAAAATATAGCGATGTTGCGAATAAGAGACGTGGTTGTCGTCGGTGCATGGAATTTTCTCCATTATTTGACGGGCGATTGTTTTTGCATTACCATGAGCCGCATCGAATTCTACTAATACCGTGGAACCACGAGATACCAGGGCATAGAGTATCTCCATGCAAGCCACTGCCTCCGAGGATTATAATCAACATGTAGATGTTTATTTGTTTGGCATGTGCTTACTGGAGATGGTTACTCTGGAGATTCCTTACAGTGAGTTTCACAATGTTTCTTAGATTTATAAGAAGGTGAGTTTTGGTATAGGGCATGCATCATTGGCAAAAGTTTTTGATTCAAAAATGAGAAAATTTATTGAAAAATGTTTGGTGGTAGTGTCAGTGAGGCCTTGTGCTGTAGAACTTCTGATGAGCTCTTTTTTATAGGACTCCAAGTGAGCACCTAGTACATATACATGCTAGACTCTCCACGCTCTATCGAAATGAACTTATATAAAAATATTTTGTGCTTTGGTATAATTTTGTGTAGTTTAATGAAAAACAAATCACATAATGTAGTATGTAATTTCCAGAGTAAAGTGTTGGAATTATGTACTAAATGTTAACCTGAAGTCTTGAGTATAAACTATATATAAAAATGCATAATACTCTAGGACTCTCGGATTTAAGAATATTACATACATTTCTAGATGATAAAGTAATCAAATATGAATACAAGTGAAATTAGCAACAACGCTACTTATATCTATCACTTCAAAATATTTTAAAGTAGTAGTTGTATGTAGACCAAAGCTAAAAGCTAAAATAATTATAAAATACATGAAACTTTAATAAAATATTACTTATGCATAGTCTAAAAACAAAATAGAAATGAAAGTGGCGACTCCACTTTTTGAAAAGTTTTAGTAGAATTGGATTGATCTAGATGTTAATAACTATTAACAATTTCATATGTGTAAATTGAAGGCTTGAAAACCCTTTTAAAATAAATTGATAAACAAAAAATGTGATATATTAGTCCTATCCATTACACTCCAAAGTATAATTGAATTATAACACACTTGCTCTTCTAGACTTTTAAGTAAGAAATTGTCAAAGCTATTTAATATCACCTAATTAATTTTAACCTAATAAATAATAATAATAATATATATTTATATGATTAGATAACCAAAGTTGTTATACTAAATTTGAAGCTCRTTTAAAATATGAAATTTACATAAATAGCTTTTGAAAATAATGTATAATTTTCATACCCTTATATGTAGCATGTACATTACATTATATTTAATAATGATAAGCTTCTTGAGACTTTTATTGATAATATTTAGGAATGAGCACAATTTCCTAATGATCCAAGTTTAGTTTAACCTTTAGGTATGAGTAGAGTTTCACAATGATCCAAGTTTAGTGTATGGTGGAAGGATGTCCAATTCTAAATTGATCCAAATCTTCAAAATCTTGATCAAATAAGAACTCTAACTTCCTAAATCACTCAATTGTAATATTAAGAAATAATGAGAAAATAGTCTATTATAAGATTACAATTGAGAGAGCTACTAATCACACCTATATTAACTAAAAATTATTCTTATAAAATTTAAAGTGTTTAACTTCATCCAACTAAAATTAAGTTTTTAATTTGTTTGACCTTATCTAATTGTTTCATTTAATTTTTCTCATATTTAAAGAATGTAAAGCTAAAATAAACTTATGATAATATTTGTAAAATCAATACAACTACAAAAGCAAAACATTCAATTTCTTCAAATTATAAATAAAATGTATATATCTATATATTTTTTAATGATCTAAAAACTTGTATGTTCCTACATTGTAATATGATCTAGAATATAGAGAAATTTAACCAAAAGAATTATTCCATAACTTCTATACATCTTTATAAGTGTGTATTTATTTTGAACAAGACCATAGGTAAAATCAAACTTCACTAAAAAAATCTATGAAATTATACTCTAAATGAGATTCTTAGGATAGTGGGTTGTTATAACCCTAAATTGCACCACACATGCTTACCTGGCATCAGGCCAATTCATATCCCTTCTTTGCCAAAACTCTGTTGAACAACTCTTTGAAAATCCTCTTGTGTCAAGGCCCACGCGCCCTAACTCATTACTGCACGCGTGTGCATGCTGGTTGACTCACAACAGCTCGCGTGTACCTAACAAAGCACGAAAAAAAGAAAGTTGTCGATGGAACAAAAAGCTATGGGTTAGTTAACTGAAACTCTTGGCCATGCATGGCCGGGGGTTCTTCCAAAACCCTAGCTCCTTCTAGCCTATAAAATAAGGGGTAGGGGTACCATTTGGAGGAGGAAAAAATATAGCGAAGAAACTCTACCCATTTACGTAATTCATTGTCCCAACTCTTTAGCCTTTCCTCATGCCAAAGGAGATTTAACACAAAGCAGTTGAAGAACAAAAGAAGGGGAGCCCAAGATCATGTTCAAGGAGCGGTGGCCGGTCTCAGCTTTTTTGTAAGTTGATTCACTTTCAGTAATAAAAAAAATACTTTTCCCATCCCAATGCATGAATTGTCTATGGTTTGATTAATTTATGCTTGATTTCTAACCCTTGAGTATAGAAGTAGCATGCATGCATAGTTGTTGTTTGTCTTGAGTGCAGGTCATCTGTGGAAGGAGCAGCGCAAGCAAGTAATCGAAAAGCAACGGAGGATCTACATCGAACGCCAGTAATAAGGTTGGTGATCCTTTTCCATGCATTTACTGTGAAAAAGGGGGTTTAAATCTTGGGTTGTAGGTAAAAAAGTAGTTTCTATTCGGTCAAAATCTACATGCAAGTCCGACCCTAGTTTGCTAGTCCGTAGGGTGTTTTTCCCAACAACAAAATTGGAGACCATACTAGGGAGAATACTCTTTAGGGTTCCTGGATTTATTTAAGTTTTT
>JASDQU010174615.1:0-18247 GCA_032191745.1 Picea mariana | reverse complement strand
TGTACTAACTTACCCAAATGGGGCCCACATGACTTTTGGTGCTTCATCTCCTAGGGTTAGGTTTTTGGATGTCTAGGATTTTTGGCCTCCTTTTTATTGTAAAAATTCCTTCAGAGCCTCATGGTAATCATCTTATTGCAAATGCGAGTAGCCGTCACATCTCTTCTCAGAGATAAGCTGCCACCATTCTAGCGAGTCTTTCACTCTGTATTTTTACAGTCTCTGTACATTTATTTCATTAATAGAAATCATGTATTACTGTATCTCTGTATCTATGGTTTCATCTCTGATACATTTATGTTATATTATTGGATATCCGCAATATCTCTGTGCATTTATTTATTATATCTCTGCTCTCATTTCGTGCCGAAATTAATCCGGATCAAACTATCTTATAGTAACCTGCAAGGTGTTGAGATTTTATGTGATTTTGGAAGGTATTATATCCATCACAAACTCTAACACTATCTCCATCCACACGAGCTCATGATCATTGACTTTCAGACACACAAATCTATACATAACAAGAAATCCATAGTGACTTCACAACATGCATACAGGGTCGGTGGGTAGCTCTATAATAGATACAACATGTTATCATGAGACTATCCAGTTTCTTGCAAAAAACATCTTAAGCCATCACTCCCTCTGAGGCTATATAGTCTTTAGAGTCATCTACTCCCTCTGCACGTGCTTACCTCCTCTTCTTGTTCATTACATGGATGTGCACAACTCTATGTCTCGATAGTCTTGCTTCATGTTGCTTCATGCGACTGTCATTATGGCTCCTTCTTAGAGCTATTACCTATGACCTTCCTAGAACAAGAAACAAGAACAACAAAAATCATCTACTAGAGAAGATCAATTTGTCTTGTGCAAAATTATATACAATAACCCTCGAAATGATACATCTTCTACTATGGCCGACACACATCCATCATATACTCGATGTCATACGATTAACCGTGTTGATTTTCTAGTGTTAAATTAGACAAGCACAATTTTTCGCAAGTGGTGATTACTTCCAACGATATTGCTTTACTAAGTAATTACACTCAAAAAATTTCAACTTCTTAGAAACTTTGGTCTCTTCCTTAGATCACTTCCCACGTGTGTGAGAGAAAAAATATGTGTGTCTAATGTCTTTTATAATAATATTAATAAGAAATAAAATTTAATTTAATTTTCAAAGAAACATGTCTCTTTGGATTAATTTAATAATTACTATAAAAGACATAAATGACCTTGGGTAAGACCTAGGGGATAGCTTTTTTTTCAAATGAAAATTTTCTCATAAAATTATATTAGATAATTTTGATTACATCTTCAGAAAAGGATTAGACTGGCACTGCAATTCCACAAAAAACCAGAGTCAATCCAGCGGGAAGATTACATGGCCAAAATCTAGACTTCCCAAGCTGATCTTAACACAAGGCTTAGATAAAATATCCAGTCACAAAACAAAACATATTCTAGAGAAAAATCCTCCCTAACAAGGATTTAAAATGTGAAGATAACTGAAAATACCAAACTAGAAAGGCGAGAGGATAAATTAAAAGATGTCCACTTGGAAGGTAGGACCAACAATTTCGCCATCCCAAGTGTAATAGGAGATCCTTCCTTTAGGCACCGAGAGGGCTTGTTTGGATAACTGATCGGCCTCTCCATTTGCTTCTCAAAAAATGTGTTGAAAATGTAAGTCTTTGAAAGTGGAAATCAAATATTTTATTCTTCTTTTCCAACCTTCAATATTGATAGTTTGGAGGTTCCCTTCCCGCTTCAGCCACTAAATGACAATTTTGGAGTCCCCCAAAACCTAAATATAATGAAGATTTAACAATTTTGAAATAGTTAATGTAGCCCATGCTCCTAAAAGCTCGGCTTTTGTGTTAGTTCCGTCCCCACAATTAAAAAACCAACGATACGCTTGCGAGTTTGGGCATTTTATAGCTCCCCCCGTTCCACAGTTGAAGCCTCCAGCTGACGCAACACCATCAAAAAAATCTATGGCATAGCCAGTCCTTCTAAATATAGAAATCCGTCTTAGTCCTTTGTCCATGCTGACTGGAAAGTGAATATTCGGTGTTTTTAGAATCTTATAGGTGACAACCCAATCATTTGGAAGCAAATATTCAAATAATGACCTATTTCTCTCTTTCCAAATAAAGCAACAAGTTAAGATCGATAATTTTTGGGGAAGATGTTTATTCAACACCCAAGCATCCATACAATCTGTAAGAGACATGCCTTCCTATTTGAGGTTATAGTTGAGCAACAAATCATTTTTTTCCCAAACCGAATGAGTGAAAACACAATCAATGAATAAATGCTTTATATCTTCTGTCATTAATCCACACAGGCAACATCTACTCGGACCAGCTGTTCCTTTTTGCTGTAACATGTCCCAAGTTAGTATTTTAGAATGAATAGATAAGCAAAAGAAATAGTTTACCTGAGGGGAATTCGCCACTTCCAGAAATTCCTTTGCCAGCCGAGCATCACCGGGAGAAATTGAGTTGACATGAGAGCATTATAAACATTTTTGATTGATAATTACGAGCTTTTTCCATCGCCGGACCAGATCAATGCGTCTTCCATAATTGGTTTTATAACTATGCCAACAATGTTTAAATTACCAGTGTAATCTATCCAACTGATGGCCTGTGCTCTTGACAAATTGAGGTCACTGCTGGTCAACCAAATGGTGGCATCCGTAACTGGGTTCGAGGCTATCCGAGCTTGCGCTAAAGTGAATATACCTCTGCTACTAATATGAGAAATTAAATCGATGAGATATTTCTCCTAGGCAAAGGACCTTAGCTTTGCCTATCAGAATGTCATGACCAACACCTGGAATCCAACTGATCCAGTTGAGGATATTAGGAATCGTGCGAACCAAATTAGACCAAATTCGGGAGGTAGAGTTTAATAAATGTCTCGGTTTTCTGAGCCAACTGATGAGTGGAGAATTGTGAAGATATTTATCCACTATAACATGATACCAAAGACTGTCTACATGTAAAACCCGCCAGAGAGAGGAGGTAGTCATAGCTTTGTTAAAAAAACGGAGATTACTCAGTCCCCAGCCCCCTAGTTTCTTCGCTCTGGCTAAGACTTCCCACCTGCATAAATGATAATGGGTTTTTGCCGAGAGACCATTCCAGAGGAAGTGAAAAATCACTCTTCTAATCCGTCTTATAACCAAGTTGGGAAATGACTCCAAAACCATCCAATAGACTGGCTGAGCTTCAAGAACAAATTTAATCAAGATGATTCTACCTCCCAAGGACAACCACCGATTACACCAAGTCCCCACTTGCTTTGTTAATTTAGTGATTATCCAGTCCTGGTCACTCACATGTTGCACCCCTGTCTTTAGATGGTATCCCAGGTACTTGAAACCTCCTGCAAGAGAGTTAAAGCTAAAGGGGAGAAGTCGTTTTAAGGGGAGCAGTTCTGCCTCCGAAAGCCCTTCGAAAAAAACACTGGTCTTGGAGGGATTTAGAGTTAGTCTAGACGCTTTGCAGAATAAGTCAATCACCTTCAAGATTTACTCCCATTCACTAAGACTAGCCTCTGATAAAATTAAAACATCATCCACAAAAAGAAGATGTAGGACTCTCATAATCCTTGACACTTTAATCCCTGATATTGTACCTCTTTCCTTGCTAGTTTTCAGTAAAATGCTAAGGCCTTCCATTACCAGGATGAAGAGCAAAGGCGACAGTGGGTAGCCTTGGTGAATGCCCCTTCCACTTCTGAAGAAGTCTGTAGCCTCTCCATTAATTAACATTGCAAAGGAGGTTGAGTTTACACAGGACATAATCCAATTAGTCATTTGCAGCCCTGTTCCAATTTTTAGTAGAGTCAATCTTAAGAAGACTTTGTCCACACTATCAAAGGCTTTATTCAAGTAGAGTTTTAATACGAGGGCCTTCAATTTTTTTTTTTTTATACTGTGCAAACTCTCAAGTGTTGTACCTATAGCATCTTGAATGTTTCTGCCTTTAAGAAAACCCATTTGTTCCAAGGATAGTGCCTTTGAGAGGAGAGGTTTTAGGCGATTAGCGATAATTTTTGAAATAATTTTGTAGCCAATATTGCAGAGAGAGATAGGGAGGAAATCATCAAAGGAGGTAGGATTGTTTGCCTTAGGAATCAAAGTCAGGAAAGTAGCATTAATGCGTCCCAGAATAACTCCTAAGATTCTGGACTCTTCCACCATTGCTAGAATATCCTCCCCAATAAGATAAAAAAAGTAGACAAAGAGTTCAGCTGTCCAACCATCGAGACCCAGGCTTTTTTCTTTTTAAAGAGTAACATGACTTCTTACTCTTTAGGCCCCCAGAGGCAAGTCCAAAATTTTACATTGATCTGGAAAAATCAGCTCTGTCAGAGCCTTGTATGAATCGTTAAAAAAATGGACCACTGCCTCCTTGATATTTTCCTAATCTGTAGCAAAGTTATCATGACCAGTTTGAATTTTCCAAATATGTTTCTTCACTCTGTTTGCATTCGCGAAAGTATGGAAAAATTTGGAGTTTTTGTCACCTCCATTCATCCAGAGAGCTCGACTTCGCACTCACCATTGATTTTCCTCACATTTAAGAATTTCATTCCTTTCTAGTTCCATGTGATGTAGAGACAATGCCAATTCATTGTTGGTGAAATCACTATCCAGGAGATTAAGAGTATCCTAGATATCAGATTCCAGAGTTACTATTTTTTTTTTTCCATTAGATCTTTAAGCCAGATTTTTGTTTTTTGTTTGAATTCCTTTAATTTCCAAATTAATCTTCATTTCTTGATGCTTTCAGCCAAAAACTGAGGATCATGCCAAACTTTTATAACAAGTTCCACAAAACCTGCCTTAGAAATCCAGTGTGGATTGAATTTAAATGGGTAGATTTTGTAAATCCACAGCGTCTCCAGTTGGAGGATGATGGGCGCATGATTCGAGATGTAGGGGAACTCCACCCATGAGCTATAAATAACAGAATCAATTAAGAGAGCTTAAGAAACACATAACCTGTCAAGTCTCCTCGATATAGAATCCTACCCCACATGCCCATTATGCCAAGTCGACACTATTTTAGCAGGCTTAACATCAATCAAATTATTTGATGAGAATATTTCTCTATAGAAATTTTCAAAGAATTTTGAACCAAGAGTTCCTCCCCAGCTCTCATCAGCTGACAACAAAATGCTAAAATCACCACTACTATCAAATTTTTAATAGCAAGAATACCACTATCATCAATTTTTTTCCAAAAAGTAACTCTATCCTTGCATGGGCCATACAGATTGAGGAAGGTGATTTCCCTGTTATGTGAGAGGCATTTCCCAGTTAACAAGAGGCCTCCTACTGTGAGGTAAGAAACCAAAGAAAAGAGTGCAGGATCCTAGGCCGATAATAGGTCCCCAGAGGTACCTGCTAAGTTTACTGCACTCGACATCTAGGAGGGATGGAAGAGATGGATGAATTATCTCGCTTTCTGTTCATTCACCAAAGTTTCCTGAATGAGGATAATATCAGGTTGAATGTGGTCCAAAAGTCAACGGACTGAGGAAACTTTGAGGGTGCCTCCGATCCCTCTCACATTTAATGAGAGGACTAACATTACTTTTTCTTGGCCAGGGATTTCAATGCTCTAAGAGGCCCAGTTTCACTAGAAGAAGGAGTAAGAGTCTCAGTTAAAGGGATGGAAGACTGCGCCAATTTTTTTCGGGTGCTTTTGGTTTTTAGAGGTGAGAGTTCAAGGCCATGATCTCTGGACCAAGCATAATCGTTCACTTTCTTTGGTTGGGGAGAGTTTGAAGTAGAGGACTCGACAAGTATAGTGGGAATGAGTAGGGTTTTTCCTTTATGGATAGGAAGCTTGATAGCCTCTTCATTATCCTTAAGGAACGATATCAGCAATTCGAGTATAATATTAAGAGTAGAATCACTCTCCTCTGACTCTCTAAGACCGGGTTCCACAACAAGCTCTGTCAGAAGAGGCAAAGGAGGGGAAATGGCCTACTCTGAGGAAAGTATGCCAAGCGAAAAGGAGGGAGAAGCCGAGGCTAACAGTGAGCAGGATAACGTAGTGACCGAGATAGGGAGAGAGTTTCCAGGAATAATGCAAGGAGAAGATACATCAATGGGAGTTAATGAAGTCTTAGGCAAAGGAATACTTGAGGAGAGGGGATTTTCAGTCGTAGAAGACTTCTCAGTCAATGGAGAGACACACTTAATAGAAGCAAACAACCAGGGAGCAACCTCTAATGCAACCTTTTCCCAGGACGATAAAGAGAAATACAAGGAGGTATAGAAGGTATGTAACTTACCCACCAGCGAGTTCGAATCTTCCACTGGGTGTTCTTGTCTTGCTGCATAGTGAAAAGTAGAGTCCTTCAGGGGGTCTACTTCAGGCATATACTCTGGAGGATCATCTTGGAGCAATGAGTCTTCAGATATATCTTCTGATGTCGGTCCTCTATAGTCACGACGTAAATGGCCTATGTTGTGGCATATACTAGATCTGAAGGTTATGCCTTGGTAGTCTAGGCGCTGCTTCAAGTGACGTCCGTGCCATTCAATATCAATCAGTTCAGGAAGTCCTTCATGAATATCAATCTCAACTAAAATCTGACCCACTTTCCTTAGTGGATTTAATAAAGTGGATTGGTCTAGGGAGATAAAAATAACTAGTGAGTTGCCAATGGCCGTGAAGGCTCCCTCATTCCACAAATGTAGGGGGAGACCCGACAGAAGTACCCAGAGGTGTCTTAGGTGGAAATACTCAGTCTGAGGGTTAAAGGCCACCCTCCAACGTTTGAGCATTAAACTGCTACCTCCTAGAATCCAGAACTTGCTCAGGAGCAAAGATGCATCTTCAGGGGACTTACAGATAATCCGCAACCAACCCTTAATAAGATAGACAACCTCTGGGACATATGCAATTTGGAGGTAATTAACTTGGAACCTTTAGGGGATAGCTTGGAAAGAAATACCCCCATTTTTCCTTAGATTTCCTTTGTTCAATTTTGAGGTCTTATTTGCAAGGGTGTTCGCTTGGTGATTTAGAGCCCCCAGATTTAGAAAAAAGTAACATCATTCGATTGAAGGGTCTCCTTTTTTATTCTCACAATGAGGTAGACTAGCTTACTCTTAATTCTTGTTCATAAAATTGATAATTGTGCTTGAATCTCCAATAACAATCAATATTCTCACTTTAACTCCATTTATAAAGAGTAATTCCTGTAAGAGAGCATACGACTCACCACAATTATTTGTGGCTATTCCTAAACTCCATTCATAAGACAATTCTTGATTTTCCCCAAATGAAAAATAATACACCCACTTACCACTCCTTAAAGAAAGTCCTTAACTATAACTATAAAGTCCTATACAAAACTTATATAGATATGATTATAAATAAGTCCTGAAACAGACTTGATAGATGGGACTTATATAGATAATCTGTATAGATATAGGCGACAACGAAGCTGGGATAAGTATCATATGATCAACCCTGGCAATATCTTTCTATCTACACAACTTATATAGATATGATTATAAATATAATGTAAACATCATATAATAATTATTAATTTTATAATAAATATTATATTAATTATATATTATTTAATAATTTTTTTTAATTTATATTTTAAATTTTATATAATTTAAAAAAAAAAAAAATATTTACAAATTAGAATTTAAATTTCATAAATTATATACCATTTTTCAAAAAAAGATGATAAAATGATTTACAAATTAGGATTTAAATTTCATAAATCATATACAATACCTACGGAAGTTGGAAATCTTAATTATCCAACTCCAACTACTTCCTTTAAAGTTCTTGGTGCATATTCTATCATGCAAAGTTCTTGGTGCATACTCTATCAAGTGACTGTGGTTATTAAATCTCTATTGAAATGAATGAAGTAAAAGGTTTTGATTGAAATTCTAAACGAAGTAAAAAGTTTTGGTCTTTAAACTTTAAATTTGAGATGAGTGATATGAAAGCTTGTGGTTGTGGTCATTGAGTATACGATAGTGAGATTTCTGGTCATTTATGTATCCTTCATTTGATGAATTTCGTGTTGTTGGGCATTATGCACGCTATTTGCACGACTTTCTGTTGTAATCTTCATTTGTATGTGTTGTGTTGTAGCCTTGTTGGGCATTATTCACTGCTAGATATATACAGCATGCTTCGCAGCAGGTAGTATATACATAGTTGATATATTTAGACGTATATATATGATTGAATATATCATCTGTTGTAGCTTTTATTTGTATGGTGTTGTAGTTTTGTTGAGTTTTGCATTACTTTTTATTGTAATCTTCATTTGTATAGTGTTATAATTTTGTTGGGCATTATTCACTGCTAGCTATATACAGCATGCTGTGCAACAGGTGGTATATATATCCTTGGATATATCAAGATGTATATATGTGATTGGATATATCCACATATATATACCATCTGTTGTTGCATTCAATGCTGCAGCATAGCATAGCAGGTTGTATATTGTTGGTCATGGTGTTTAGCCTAATTTCTTAGGCCGTTATTCAAGTTAAATTGGAATAGTTGATATATTGGACCTTTTGTGGCTATCCTGAAATAGTTGTTAAGTCAATTTTTTTCACTTTATCCATGTTGATACACTTAACTTAAGAGTAGAGAATAGGGCAGGGCTGAGCGGTATATGATAATAGAAGCTATCATAAACTGGTGGTGGATCAACCAAATGAGTGTAGTTAGACAGAGAAGTGAGCAGTTGCGGAAGGAGATCAGTGGCTACGACGAGGGTATACCTGATCCCTATCACCAGGTGGGTGATCCGTTTCTGATGGGTCCGTCTCTTCCAGGGCGCGGTTCCCTTTTCCAGCAGATTAGGGGGGCGAGGTAAGTTTCCTTCCGTAATTTAAATGGGTTTGTAATACATATTTTTATTTAATAAGTTTTTTAAAAATGAAAATTTTAAAATTCAATATTTTAATTTTTGATTGATGCTTAGTTATAATAGATATGAATTTTATGTGATTTGAAAAAAAATCAATTTAAAATACATAAATTCATAAAAATAATTTATAGTATAATGTGGTTCTTTTCAATTTCAAGTGTATACATTGATTGATTTTAACTTCTAGTCTGTGTTAGCTGTATTACTTCTATAAATCTCTTAGTATAAACATTTTATTTTTTGGAGTTTTTATTTTGTATTATTTTTATAAATTGTTTAGTCTAAACATTTGATTTTTTGAAGTTTTTATGGGCATATTTTTTGATCAATTTTTACTAAAATTCTATCAAAATTAGTTGAAATTTCATATTTGAGTGACTGTCTCTGTATAATTCAAGTGTTTAGAGATTTTTTTATAGTACTAAATCCATTTATGCCTTCAAAAATGCAATTTAAACAATAAAAAATAAAAATTTCATAAAGATCTATTTCCCAAAATCCCAATGAAAAAGTTAAAAAAGTGAAATATTTAAACAATACCTCTATGAATTCCGTGGCAACTAGATTCATGGCTTAACACAATTATACACAATTATAGAAGATTCTGGAGATAAACCTTGAGAGCAGTTAATCACGCCTTAATTATTACATAGATTGAGGTTTCCAATTAATGCTTAAAATTAACACCTCTCTTAATCACTTATGGTTGTTTTCCGTTTAGGGTTTGGTTGCCACGCTGGATTTCAAGACGCGGGAAGGAACCAAACAAAAGAGGGATTAAATTGCGATCAGGATGATTTTATGATTTATTTATTTTTTTTCGTGGCTTTCAATGGTTTTACGATTGAGATGTATTTTATTTTCAACGGTATCATGTAGATTGAAGGTGTGGTGTGTAGGGTGGGGTTTTGGATTTCTGGATGCGGGAAGGAACCAAACAAAAAGAGGAATTAAATCGGGGGTGAGGATGAATTTATGGTTGTTTTGGTTTTTAGTGGTTTTATGATTGAGATGCATTCCAATGAAATTTAGTGGTTTTGGGACTCAGATGTATTCCATTTTCAATGGCATCATCTAGATCGAAGGTGTGGTGTGTAATGTTAAGAACGTGTCAATTGCATTGAATGAGGGCTTTTTTTTTCAGGTTGGGTGAATGTAAAGGTTATGAAATTTTCATTAGTTTTACAATTCTTTGATGTGTGTTTCTAGTTGCTATTTTGAGTGTAATGTTGCATTTTTAGTTTTAGTAAAGTTGACAAATTGAATTTTTGGACGAACATTGATGTAAAGAGAAAATACCAATTTGTTTTAGGTATATATTTGAGTTTGAATGTATGATTTTATTATGTGGATTTATTTTTTCAAGTTAAGTGACTTACAACATTGTATTTTGATGATTTTGATGTAGTACGTTTTTTTTTGGAATTTAGGTTTTTGCATTAAACTTTTTGTTTCAATGTCATCACTGTTTTTTGTTTTAATTTTATATATATTTTTTTCTATTCAATTTTCATACTTAGAATTTTAATGTCATTTAACAAATTTCACACTTAGAATTTTAATGTCATTTAACAAATTTGGCTTTTAATTATTTCAATTATTTTTCACATTCCAACCAGAGTTATTCTTATAGTCCACATTCTCAATAGCTCATATGTTAGGGTTTACGTAGCTCGGTATGGACTATTGCAACCCCTTATATGTGGAGTGTGTTATTTTTTTTGGTTGAGAACTGCATTATAAAATACAACTTATATTATACAAAAAGACCATAAAATTACAACAAGAATGATAAGCTATTTTAATGGAGCAATGGAAAGTTTTAAGGGCTAAATTTCACACATTGATTAATTTTCCATGTTTTATCCCATAACAAGATTCATGAATTTCTATTTTTTCTACAAATGATTCACTCAAATTCTACTTCTACAAATGATTCACTCAAATTCTACTTCGACAAATGATTCATCCAAATTCTACAGTGTAAAATTATTTTACCTTAAAAATTGCCAAAATCGTATAAAAACTATATAAAATCCTTTGAAATTAATATTTTTACAAAAATATCACCAAACATTTTAAAGTTTCATATTAAAAACTACTAAGATTCACCAAGGTTTTTACACTTTAAGATAAATTTCCATCCTTCAAATTTCCCCTAAATAAACATTCATAGATACTTTTGACAACTTACCCCAAGAAATGTTAATCCTTGAAAAAAAAATGAAACATAGCCTACAGTTCCTAGGTTAATTTCTAGAAAACATGGATGAGCTTATAATTCCTTCAAATACTCATGTTAAAGAATTTGTGAAAAAAATTCTTGATCGATTTTATAGTAGTGCACAATCTTTATATTTCTTGGTTCATGAGACTGAGAGTTTCCTCCCTCAAAAGGATGAGATTCAAAATATGATACAATATTGGCACGCGAATGTTGAAGTTACATCCTTTTCTTTTTCCCACCGTGTTCAGAAATACAATCTATTGTTAGCCCAAAAAATATGTTCTAGCCAACAAATCAAAACACTAAGAATATGATGTAGCATCTTGACTATCTAGGACTAGTTTTCATTTCCAAGCAATTTACAATTTTAGAAGGTTGCAAATCACATTTAGAGCTTAGTCAGAGAAAAGTAACAGGATCCACGACACCTACATGTTGCAATTCCGCTCATAAAAATATTTTTTCACACTTCACCCTCGCACACATTTTTTCACTCACACACAAAAATATTTTCAGAGTCCTCTTTTGTTGAGTATGTTCTTCCCCTTGTGCCTAAAATAAATCTAGGAGAATCTGAAAAACTTGAGAGTTCTAAAGAAATTCCTCACCATACCCATAAGCAAACGGATTGGCTCGTGATCCCAATCCCAAAATTTAAAAAACACAACTTTAAAGAACATACTAAAATCCTCATTTGTAAGGTCACAAAACAAAATTTTAGTTCAGGTTAGGATTTCTGGGGCATGCATCCAAACAACCCCCCATAATTGCTTTTCATTTGAAACATAAGAATTGACTATTTAGGGCACTTAAAATCGCTCATCTCAAGTGTGATACATAAAGGTAGGGAGATACCTGTGAAGGGACAAAGGCTTAGGTTCGGTTGTTCCTATGAGCCTTCTTGATCCACCCAACTCTTGTGAGGTTTCCTAACCTATGACTACTTTTTGAGGCCAAGAGTCCCCTATCCACACTTGAAGGAGGTAACCTAGTGGCCAAAAACTAGGATTTCTGTAGAGGTGGAAGTTATGGGTTGCAACTGCACCTAGGTAAGATTTTGAATGGTTATTTGGAAATGTCATCAATTAATCTAGGACATGCACCCTTTACCCCTCCTTTTAACTAATATTGCATACCTTCACTAGTCTTTCTTATGGTGGGTTCATGCTCCATTGTCAAAAGATATTGGAAGGCCCAATGACGTTTTTAGAGGAAGGATACCAAGTCTTTAGGAAACGTACTTTTATTTTTTCACTCCCCTGCATGGAAACAGTCCCACCCTACCCAAACATTTTACTTAAGATGATATATGTATGTTTGTTGTGTCCATATACACTTACCACATTCAACTTTGTTTTTGGTTAAAGTAGGCCATATTTATTTCAAAAGTACTAGTTAATTGTATTTTACTTACCAAATCACACACACATTTGTTATTCTAGAATCATAGCGAACCCATTATCCACTTGACATTCTAGATGCTTGCTCGACCTCCCACCAATGTTGGGAGGTATCCCTGGTATGACTGTTTTACCAATTCGACCTCTTCACTCACCATCACCTATGAGTGCAGTAGTACTTGGTTCAAACTTGCTTGAATCAACCATGCTAGGAAAAACTACCCCAAAAATCCAGTAGCCCTTCCTCATCAGGAATCGATCCTTGGCATTCAACCATAATGGTAGGAACACAAAAACTACCATACATGGCTTTGTTGAATCTTCTCATTTTAATGGATCTCACCAATGATCCCATCTTACATGATGCCACTTAGCCACCCATGCCGACCAATATCTTCTCATACATTCCCAAGTTTGATGGGAATCCAGGTGAAGACCCGACCAACCATGTCATGGCCTTCCATATCTAATGATCATCCAATAACATCACCATTGATTCCATCAGGCTAAGGCTATTTCAAATAAACTTAACTGGTCTCTCAGTGAAATGGTATGTAGATGAAAAATCAAGGTCCCATGCAACCTTCAAATCCTTAGAAAATGCTTTCTTAGCTTTCTTTCAGTTACCATTTCACCATGACACTGGTTTGGAAATTCTCACATATTTTCACCAAAATATTTCCACCCACATCATGGATCATATCCACGAATGGCATCGATGAATAATATTGTGTAATATTGATGTTACCAAGGAACTACTCATTGATTGTTTCCTCAAGTGTATTTTTCCCCTCATCATAAAAGACGCTGCCATCGCCACACCAAAAAGTGAGGAAGAGGCCATAACCAAAACCAAACACTTCGATTTGATTTACTCTTAGTTCCTTGATGCTCCTTGACCCTAATCACTTGGTCAAAAGGAACTTGGAACATCCCACTTGACAAATAGACTGATCGGTTCCATGAACCACTTCAACCCATATGGTATCCCTACACCTCCATACAACACTATTCAATACAATAACCCTTACATAGGAGAAAATTTCTACCCTACCACCATGGGCATGACATATGCACCCAGTAGCCCATTCCCATCCTCCTCTCCTCTAATAGATGGTAGACACAACACTATGCATCCCATGAATCCATTACCCTTTCCATGTATGCCAATTCCCTCGCATACACATGGGCCTTATTTCAAACCAAGTTGTAGCAGAGGGACATCAACATCATACAACCCATATGGGAATCCACAATTGAACAACCCATACTATCTATTCCATGGTTCTCCTCCACCCAATGATATGCCACCATATTCCCAATAGTATATTGGCGTTAATTTTTTCCATCCTTTGCTAGTATAGTAGGTTCAATCCTTTGAAAAATTTGACATGGTCAACCTTTCCACCCAACAAAAAAACACAAAGAAAAAGGGAAAGAATAAACCCAATGCCAACCAAGGACAAGGGGGCAACCCCAACAAAAAAATAATCAAACAGGGGGAAATCCTAATATTGATAATCAAAACTAGAACACTAACAACAATAGTGGCCGACAATGATAGGGGAAGAACAATAACCTTCAAAAAAATTTCCCTCGTGTATTATGTGGTGAGTACGAACATTATAATCACCACTTCCTCTAAATCGTATATTTCAAAAGGATGAAGGAATCTATGACCACTCAAGGCTCCTCGACCCCTTAGAGTACCCCACTGAATCAACATAATTTCCCACAACCTCTGCCACTAGTATTATTACACAACCCCTCCCCCCAACAAGGAGTTGTGGCTACACAACAAGAGACTGAGCCCTCCACTCGGCTAATTGGACAATACCCAACTAGGACAAGCTCAAACTAAAACTTCTTCTAACTATATCATCCTCATGGACACCACATATATTCATCTTCAAACCCAAAAACATAAATAGATTAGGCCTATTGACTTACCTCCAACCACATTAGATTCCACCCAATCACCATCTAGTCCACCTTTGATGATCCCACGTTCTAGTGGTGACCCTACTCCAAGAGTAAGAAAGGCGCCCCTATAATGTACCACTAATAACTCACATGCATGAGTAGTTCACAAATATGACATCATGAATTAATTTTCTCAATATCCTATAGCCATGTATGTACTTGAGGTCTTGCAAACCTTTCCTTCACAAAGGAAATATTTGTTATCAACATTGAGGGCAATCGATCCTTCTGACTCATGCCTCTTTACATTTGATTTGAATAACTCAGAAGCTCAACTCCCCTCCTTGTTCCATTTCCAAATATCAGTCATAGTTCAAAACATCACCATTCACATATGCATAATCGATCAGGGATAATTCACATGCATTATGTCCAAAAGTGTTTGGAAGAAGTTAGGCTCCTAGAGCTGACCCCTTTTGCTATTACCCTTCAAGACTATGATGGTCATCTAGCCCATCTTGAAGGGATTTTTCAAAACATCCTCGTAGAGCTAACAAGAAAATAGTCTTTATTGACATCGAGGCCATAGATTACCCCTTGGACTACAACATTCTCCTTGGATGTAGTTACATGTACTCAATGAAGTCAGTCACTTCACCTATGTTTTGCACCATGATCTTCCCTCAAAATGGGAATGTCATCATAGTTGACCAGTTAACACATTACAAACCTCTCCCTACTATGAATTTGGATAACATCCTTCCTCTCATTGGGGCACAACCATAATTGCCATCTTTCGTGGAAATTGTTCAAGGAATATTTCAAGACCCCTCGCTCTTTGGAACATATGAGGGTGAACCACCATGTATACCACCCTCATATTCTGCACAAGTGTGCACTATCACTTTTTTTTATGGAAGAAACAAATTCTTCGTATACTCCTAATATGACATCCACAAATCACCAACCTATGTCTTCGCAGGCCATTCCTCATCCCCTAACCTTGATCCCGTTCTTCTACCCACCACCAGGAGTTATGATTTACCATGTAGAAACTACACTCATGCTTCTCAACATTGTGCTAGAAATACCTATTTGGTATTTTAAACCACCATCTATGGTGCCAATACCTACACTTCCACCTCAAAATGTAGCATTACCCATGCAAACCTCATTTAACCCATTATTTCCACATCCTGGTCACACAACTGGGGGCTACAATACTAACATTGGGGGAAATAAGATAAATTATGGGAGCAATACTCATGCTACCTCTCGATTGCAACGTCCCTCCGCTCTCTATGAAGCATCAATTCACCCAACGAACCTATGTCCTATAATACCCCCAGGTGGCAACTATATATACAAATGTATATTTGTTCATATAGGCTCGTGAGCTAGGATGTCGTAGGCCAGGGTGCCTGTGATATATGAAGCCAATGAGCCTGTAAGTTGTGTTTGATGACCCAATCTTTGTATTTTGTAGTTACACAGTCAAACTAATAAAAATGCATCACCATTGCATACCTCAGTACGAAAAGAGTATGGGGGAATAAGACTCCACAAGAGGGAAATATATAAGGGGCTTATGAGAAGGGCTTGTACTATGGGGTTAATCCAACGAAATATAATATTATATTCCTAAAGTCCTAATTCTTTTTGTTATGATTATCCTAAGTTCCTAAGGGAGAGGGATGAATTACCAATTGGGATCAAGGGGGTTCCTTGTATTACAAGTGGGATGGGAAGTGCATGCATACTTAAGTTGGAGGTTCAGTGTGTTTGGGGGTTTACTATCAATCACTCAAACTACCACTGGTTTGAGAAAATAGGACCATGTTTCCTATTGGAGAGTGATATGGTGGAGCTATAAGACACGAGAGTTGACACCTTGTAAATCCTTGTTTATTTGGGTGTGAAGAAATAGGATGTCTACCTTGTGGAGAAAATCCCCTTGAGTGGGGAAATTGTTGGGACAGTTTTCCCTATGTACCGACCTATTGGGTTTCCTATAAACTCGTTGAGAGAAACCATGTGTTCCAAGTGCCACGGAGATTTGAGACTTCCTGGTCATCCTATTGTTGAAGCCTTGGAAGGGAAGTCATATAGATGAAGGTCTATGGAGTAGTGAAGGTGTACACTTCCTTGGGTGGAATATGTTGAACGAAATGAGTGGTTGTGAGGTGGAACTACTATTGGAGTTGGTGCCCTTGGATTTTATTTTGTTGAGTGTTGTTTGACCTTAGTGGGACTGGTGAGAGTACCTTTTCCCTAGTGAAGTCATATCCCTGGCTTAGGGGTGATCTATTCATTACTACATATGGGCAGATTATTCCACGAAAATTTTCCACGTTTCCATTATATTTCATGTTTTTTTTTTCTAAATAGGGTGGGATTTTCGTCGATATTTCCAAGAATGTTCGTCGATATAGTCACGAATAGGTTTTTTAACTTGGTCGTTATTTTCGTCGCTATTTCCACAAAAGTTTGTCTCTATTTCCACGAAGGTTCGTCGCTATTGCCACGAAAATTTTGCCTATCTCATTAGTTAGTGTTAATCACTAGTTGACTAGTTGATCTATATATACGTGACTTTAAGAGACTTTGCGACAAAATTGCTATAGTTGCGACATTGTTCATGGCTTTTGTTTGATCTGTTTATTTTTTCCATCACCCACTGGTTGAACAAATTCAATTCTCGATCTACATAGCTCGGATTTTGAACTTGCAAGGTTAGTATGTTTTTTTTATTGATGTACTCATTTAACTTGTAATTTTTTGTTCAAATGTTCAAATTTCATGTAGCTTGTTTTTTCCTTGATAATATATTATATGTGTAGTACCATATTTCATGTCTTTGGTTTTTGGATCTAGTTAGTATATTCTATGGAAAAGGGTATGTGGATTCCATAATATTCTAGGTTTATGGAATCCACATACCCTTTTCCCTTCAATTGTAGCTAGAATGTTTCTCTCTTTTCATTGATAAAGACATGGAAGTGCTCTTGAAACTCAACCCTGATTGGTGAAATGATAGTAATTGATTGTCATTTTCTTCTCTCTTTTATTTTTAAGAACTAACAAAAAAACACCAACAAAGTTTGATTGAAGCTCTGATACCACTTGTTACAGCCCTAGTACCCAAATGGGATCACACTTGCATAAATTGAAAATAATATAATAGTGGCAATAATGGTTGGGATACTTGCACACCTAATGGTTGGATAGCACTTAATAATTCAATTAAATGAAGGAATAAATCTCCATGAATAAAATCTTGAAGTTGATTGTTATATTGATAAATGATAAGTTATGGTATATAAAAGATAGGGAGGAAACTCATGTTTATAACAATAATATACCTAAACACTAACCATAAACTTATGTTAGGTATATATGTCATTATTATATAAAGGAAACATTTTTACATATATGACCTTATTATAAAGATGTTATCTATGTCGTGATTAGGCACATAACAATCACTTTTAACTAACCACCTTCAACCATCTTAGCTTATGGTTAGCCACCTTGAACTTTCTTGGCTTATGACTAAGCACCCTTAACAAATGAACTTATGATTATATACCATACTCTTGCAATATAAATAAAGTATATTTCTTTCAACTTTCTCAATAAAATTCACATACCCTTTTCTTATATGTGATGTTGCTTCTCTCAATTTTTTATAATCACACGCAATTCTAGATGTAGTGATTAACTTTAGTTTGTAGTT
>JASDQU010174612.1:22458-37604 GCA_032191745.1 Picea mariana | reverse complement strand
TTAATCAATGAGATAAAGCAATAAAATGGTGAACACTATGGTGGGGATGTATGCCCTTATACTTCCCACCTAGATCCTAGTATAAACAATACTTGACTTGAATAAAATGATAGCAAGAGAGTAAAAAACATACCAAGATCAAGAGAGATGCTAAGACAATCCACCACAAGAGCTAGAGAATAACCTTCCAAGGCTAGCGCATCACTTCTTCCATTACCCATTCACAACCATATCCATACACAAGTGCACAAGAGCTAAAAGAGATAAGGAGGTCAAAAAATTTAGACCAAAGCCTCTCACAAGAGGAGAGTTATAATTCAAAATGAGATCTTATGATCTCTATTTATACAAAAATTAGCCAACATGGCTTGTCCACAAAATAAGGAGTAAAACACAAGATTAGGGGTCAACAAACCTAATATTGCTCCATTAACAAAATAATATTAAACAATTCACTTAAAATTTCATCGTTTGCACAAAGTAAACCCTAATCTAGGACGACATCACCTCTTTAGGGGACGTTTTTCCACTTTGAGGAGATTGTTGGTGTTGGAGAAGCATGGAAGGGCCTCCTAAGGCCATGTGTCAAGAATCTAGGTGATCTCATCATGGTGAAGACCCTCTTCTCCTCAAAACATCCAAGTGCAAATGAGTGGCACCTCACCACCAAGCCCTAGCCCCCAATATCATGACGCCATGCTCAAAAGTGGGGTGTTTTTCCCCTCCTGGGCAAATGGTTTGGAAATCAATGGGTGGGATAGGTCGTCCAACTCATCATCAAGGCCATCCAAGTCATATCCCTCTAATCTGGCATGTGAGACCCTAGCATCCAACCTGTGGGCTTGTAGCCCCATGGAAGCCCAAGCTAGGCTTGTTCTCCCAAAACTGCCCACCAACTAGGTCCTGCAAAGACAAATGAACATGCCCTCCAAGGATATCAAGTCATAACATCATGATAAGTGGATCCAATCAATAAATAATCCATATAAGCATGTGCATCAAAGATCACTATATCAAACAATTAACAACCCAAAGACACTATGCGACTTGTCAAGCTTAAGTATGGGAGAGTTGACGAGGTGTCCTATTGGGTAGATCTTTCCCTAGGTCAACGAGAGCCTCTAAGAGGCCCCTATCTAAGCCATGTAGAGTGTATGAGGTGAATGGGGTCAAGAATCAATGGGCATAGGGTTCATGACATACTAGGGGTCATATTGTCTCATGCATGGGTGCCTTTGTAGAGGGTGTGTAGTACCTTCGTCTGCAATGCACTTTTTCCAAGCCCATGATTTTCCTTTTATATTTATCTTTATATTTTCTTTAGCACAAGGAGAGGTTCAAGGTCACTACCCTGGCATGGTGACCAGATGGTGGCAATGTCACCCACAAATGCCTAATGGAAATGATAAGGATGGCTCGTGATGAGACCCCCTTCCTCTAAGCCATGCAATTGAGAGTCATTGCCCTGGTTTGGTGACCATATAATGACATTTTCATACCACTAGATATTCATGGACATGATAGGTTGACCCGTGATGATACCTCCTATCCTTCAATATACCTTTCATGCATTTATTTGTTATTTTATGGGTCCCCTTTTATTAATAGATAAGTGTTTTATTCCTTTCTTGGGTGATCCCTGGGCGAAGCATCTAGAAGTTTCATGTATGGATTTTATCTTTTACGCAACACCAACCCCTCTAGGCCTTTAGCCCTTTCTTCCCATAGAATGAGGGACAACCCCTTCTTGGGTCAATACACCCTAAAATCCCAAGAGATAAGAAAATGAAGGGGAATAATGATGGAAAATGTTAAGAACCAAACTTCAATATAGCATAGAAAAACCTCAGGAAAAGTACTCAACGCCATGAAAAAGAGATAATATCAGATAATAAGCCTCTTCGAGGGGGCAACCTCCTTTTACCCCACTTAAATGTTCAAGTACAAGATGATTCAAAATGAAAATGTCTCCTTGGTATATATAGGAGACTAGGAGGTATAATTACAAATAATGGCCTCAAGCCGACATAATTAAAATAACATTACTAATCTAAATTACAACTAATGGCCTAAAGCCGACATAAATAAAATAGCATTAATAATCTAATATGCCCCAATTAAGGGATAATGAGCCAATATTAGGGCTTAACAGAAAATGGTAAGTATGGTTGGGAATGGTATGATGGCTTATTAAAGCATTTCTCAATAGCAAATCAATTCCCAAAGAATACTACTTACTAGGGCACAATGTCAACCACCAAGGTGAAGCAGGGCAAAAGGCATAATGTCCAAGCAGATATAAAGAAATCTAGAGAAATCGAAGATACAACATAATCAAATGGCTTAGGTATTGAAATGATTCTCACCATAATATTGACTCGTACCTCATGGAGCAAGGCCCACTGCCTTCCGGAAGCCAATTGGTGTGGTGGATGCCATTTGTAAACCTGTGACCATCTGTGGTGGTGAGTGGGTTTTCCATCTTTGCAAAGGGTACTGTTGGTCATGTGGTCTCTTTACACTCCATATCTGAAACCTAAGGGCCTCGAGACATGATCTCATCAGTTATCCATAAAATGGGGATAAAACTAGGTATTGATCCTCGGATTATCGACCACGAGATTCGAACTTATGAAAATACTAAACTTGTTCGACATAAATTGTGACCAATTAACCCTAGGAAAGCAACAGTGATTAAGGTTGAGGTAGAAAAACTACTTAAAGCATTCTTTATTTATCTAGTCTCATTGACAAAATGGGTATCCAACTTCGTTCTAGTAGACATGAAGCATGGCTCTATTCTAGTATGTATGGATTTCCGTGATTTAAATAAGGCTTATCCTAAAGATAACTTTCCTACACCATTTACAGATCAAATCATTGATGAATGCACAGAAAGTGAAATTTTTTCTTTTATGGATGGTTTTTCTGGTTACAACCAAATACAAATCCGGCCTGAGGACCAACATAAGACTACTTTTATTTTTCATTGGAGAACTTTTGCATACAATAAAATGCCCTTTGTCATAAAAAATGTTGGAGCTACTTCTTAGTGGGCCATGATGTATGCTTTCCATGACATCAAACACATAGTTGAGGCTTATCTAGATGATCTTGCAACTCATTCTCACAAGAGGGTGCAACATTTGTTACACCTCCACCTTTTCTTTGAAAGATTTAGTAATTATCGAATTCATTTAAATCCCCATAAATGTGTTTTCTATGTCATTTTAGGGCGTCTCTTAGGGTTTGTTGTTTTGAACAAAGGGATCATGGTCGACCATTTGAAGGTTGAGGCAATAACACAGTTGCCTCTCCCACGTACCATGTGTCAACTTCAGAGCCTACAAGGGAAGGAAAATTTCCTTCGACGTTTCATACCAAACTATGTTGATATCACTAAAGGCTTTATGCACCTTTTGAAAAAGGGGGTCCCTTTTTTCTGAGATGAATTAGCGCAACGTTCATTCGATGCGTTGAAAAAATTTCTAGTCTCCACCCCCTTGCTTAGTCCTCCTAACTATAACAAAGATTTTATGTTGTATATTGCAGAAGCTAAATATTCTATCGCCATGGTTTTAGTTCGGTAAGATGATTAGCTCAAGGAGCACATCATCTATTATTTGAGTCATGGCTTGGTTGGGCATGAACTAAAGTATTCGCACATTGAGAAGATGGTATTATCAACCTTCCATGCTATTCAATGTCTTTGGAATTACATTTTACTAGGTAAGATGACCATTATCGTCGACGTTAATCCTTTTCAATATGTTTTGTCTCAACAAATAGTTGGCAGGAAGTACAACAAGTGAATTTTCGTACTTCAAGAGTTCGATTTGGACTTTCCTTTTGCCAAATCCAAAACGTCTTTAGTCTTCGCTGAACTTGTGTCAGAGTTTCCAGTAGAGAAAGAAGATAATGTAGTTATGGACTCATTTCAGTACAAGCACATATTTCTCATCTTTTCATTCGATCCTTGGTATGGAGGTGTTATTATATATTTGCAGACTCTAAAGTGTCCTTTTCATTTTCCGTGAGATGAGCGACGACAAATTCACCATCTGACAAAGAATTACCTCATTATTGGCGACATTTTGTATCATCGAGGGGTAGATTCAATTATTCGTAACTTCCTTACTAATGAGGGAGTGGACTTCGTTTTGAATGATTTCCATAGTGGATCATGTGGTTGTGGCAGTCATCTATCTTCCAATACTAGAACAATACAACATGCATATATCACTTATCAGCTTAGATCTATTCCATACATCTATCAGATCTACCACAACAATGCAATAACAGTATATCAAGGCAAAATAACACAACACCAATCACACACACAAGACAGATATACGTGGTTCACCCTTTCTCTAGGGCTATATCCACATAAATGTGCTTTATGATATATTAATATGAAAGCATACAATTCTGATCTGCGCTCTTAACCAGCATATATTCTCTCTTCTCTCTATCTCTCCCCTCCCTGCGCACCCAGCTGTAGGGTTGATCTTTGCACCCAGCTAAAGATCTTAAAATACCATAAGGATCTTCACTTAGCACCTCTCTCTCTCACACAGTAATCACTCATATCAAACAATACAACTCGAGCCTGAACGAACCCTCTTCCCTCATATAGGTTCTTATGTATACGCTACAATCACTCACCGAAATCCTTAGGCCAAAACCTAGGTGTCAAAACCCTAGATACCAAAACCCTAGGTGTCTAAAACCCTAGGTCAACTTGACCCATGTTTTCAAGGCTTTGCCAGCCTGTCTTTCCTTCCTTCTCTTGTAGTGCTCCCAAGCATCTAACGGTGGCTTTTTCTGCTTGTTGAGTCGTCCACAGTCCTTCTTCCTTGCTAACTTGTCATCCTTGATCTCCTCGTCCAATGGCTTTCTTTCTCATGCTTCACTTCATCTTTTCTGCTCTTTTGCTCACTTCAACCCATTAACAGTCACTGTGTCTTCCACGAAGTCCTCATTTTGCCTTTTCTCCCTTGTTCTTTGCTTGCTTCCCTAACCAAGGGCCAACACCTCTCTTTGTACTTTCTTTTTATAAAATAGAGAAGAGCATAAGCCTCACCTTCTAGCCAGGTTTTCTCTTGTATTGGGTTTCCTAGGATACATCTTGTGTTCATTTGTGTGGATGGTATGTTCATTTTCTTATTCTTTCTTTTTTGTATTTTAATTATTTTCATAAATTTGAACAATAGGTTAGTGCTAACAAAATTGATATCTAAGGAAATAAAATTGCATATAAAATATTTGTTGTGACGAACTGTTCTAATGGAATATTCACAGTAGTTTATAGATCATATTGGTATCGAAGTAGTTTTATTTGGGGTATTTTTGAAAGTTGCAAGATCTAGGAGTTGGATTAAGAAGGAAGTCACAGAACCCTAGCCATGGAAGACAAGTCCAATCATAACAACCCTAGGGATGTATCAGGAGAGACATTTGCAAGGCTAGAAGAGATATTTGTTGATATCTCTCGCAAGATGGCCCTCATCATGGTGGCTCAAATGAACAAGGTTGGTCGCTCTAACTCAGAAATTGAATTGGATGGGAAATCAGGAGGTAGTGAAGACCCAAAAAAAGAGTTGAAAAAAGAGCCCAAGAAAGAGTAGCCAAGTTCCAGTGCCATCACTCCTTCATGGACTCTGTTTAAAATAGAAGCGAAAATGGACATCAATCCCTATTAAGGTGAGATTTCTATTGTTAAGTTGAATAATTGGTTGCAACAATTAGAAGTATATTTTAGTGTCCATAATATATATGAAAAGAAAAATATTTTTTTTTNGAACTAACCCGGTCTGAAATACATAAAGACAATTAGGTTGGGGGGTGATCCACTAGTAACTAAGTGGGAGGATTTTAAAACCCTCATGAAGTCCTAGTTCTACCCTATTGTGTATGTAGAGGACCAATGGATCCATTGACATCACTTCGGGTAGAGGTAAAGGCAAAGTGTGTAAGAGTACACCACAAAATTAAGGAAGATGGCGATCATATTGGGTACTCCTCAAGTATTTTGGGGGTCTACATAGTCATTTGACAAATAAAGTGATGCTCTTCGGGCCAAGGACCATTGATGAGGCATGTGTGAAAGAACTATACCTTGAGAACATAGACCATAAGAAAGGGAGGCCAAGTGGTCCTAAACAGAAATACCACCAAGATGATTCTAATGAGGGGAAAAATAAGTGGAAAGGAAAAGACAAGAATATGGAAGCCATTTCACGTCAATGCAAGGATCCAAACAACCACTACAACCATTGCAATATCTATGGTCACACTGAAGATAAGTTTTGGAAGCTACATCTAGAGTCGAATCCAAAGAATCATAAGAAGGAAGCCAAGAAGAAAAACTTATTGGGAATGGATTTAGGCAACCAAGTAGAGAGAATCTCTAATGTGGATGAGAATATTGTATGCACTTTAGTGCAGAAGGAGGTGAATCTAAGTATCCTTCATCACAATGAAGAGAAGGAGATGACAAAACTCTTCCATATTAAGATTCAAGTAAAAAAGGCCAAGGAAGATGCTCTATTTGGTTCCAGTTCACGTGCCAACCTCGTAGTGATGATCTAGTCAACAAGTTTGGGTTGGAGGTTCATGATCATCCAACCCCATATCCATTGGGATGGGTGAATAAGGATGAAAAGATCAAAGTCACTAAACAATGTAAGATCAAATTTGTTATAAGTGCAGATTTTATTGATGAAGTGGAGTTAGATGCAGTACCCCTTGACATGTGTGGTGTAGTGTTTGGAAGCCCCTATGTGTATATGATGGATGTGATCTGTATGCAAAGAGAAAACCATTATTGCTTCATAAAGGATGGGAATTATTACATCATCAATGCACATAAAGGTAAATCGAAGATCTCACTAGTAAGTGCTAACCAAGCAAAAAAGTTGATCAGTTCTAGTAATAAGTATGTATTGTTTTTCTTAAGAGACACTCAACTAGGGGAGGAATCAGTAAGAGTAAATGCATCTCTGGAAGGATGTACCAAAGAGAAGAAACAATAGTTGGAAGAGTTGTTATAGACATACATAGGAGTGTTCCATGAGCCTAAAGGAATGCCATCTAAGAGGGAAGTGGAGCATAAGATACATTTTTTGTCCGACTCTGCATTACCAAATATTGGGTTGTATTTGGAAGTAGACGAAGTGAAGAAACAATTGCAACAACTGCTGGAGTAGGGATTAATTCGACCAAGCACCTCAATTTGTGGATCACCTATCATCATAGTACCCAAGAAGGATGGGACTTGGCAAATGTGTATTGACTATAGAGATTTGAAAAATAGCATACTCAAGAATTGGTACCCTTTTCACATGATTGATGATTTGATAGACCGGTTGTAGCATGCCAAGCACTTCACCAAGTTGGATCTCAAATTGAGATACCACTAGGTATGTGTTAAATAACAAGACACCTAGAAGAACGCCTTCAAGATAAGGCAAGGTTTTTATGATGGTTGGTCATGCCTTTTGGTTTATGTAATGCACCAACTAGATTTATGTGATTGATGAATAATGTATTGCAACCCTATTTATATTCATTTGTAATAATGTATTTGGATGACATGTTGGTTTGTAACTCTACTTGAGAAAATAACATCTCACATCTCATGCAGGTGTTAGAAACTTTGAAAAAACATTAATTGTTGGTTAGCCTCGAGAAATGTGAGTTTTCTTAGCAATCATTAGTGTATTTATGGTACATGATCAGTGGAGGGGAATTCAAGATAGATCCTGCAAAGATGGAGGCCATCATCAAGTGGCCATTTCCTACTAATGTCAATAAAGTTAGGGGTTTTGTTGGGCTAGTGTAGTACCTACGAAATTTCATAGCATCCTTTTCAATGGTAGTTGCACCACTCCATGCCATAACAACCAGTGGCAAGAGTTTCTAATGGGGAAAGAATCAACACAAAGCTTTTGATCAACTAAAATGAAAGATCAATCAAGTACCAGTCCTTGCATTGCTTAACTTGTAGAAGCCCTTCGAATTGGAGATGGATTCCATTGGATATGATATGGGAATGGTCTTGATGCAAGGAGGTAAGTTGATATGTTATCATTATGAGATGTTTAATGGGGGAGTCTTGAACTACCTTACATATGATAAGGAACTCTATGCCCTAGTTCAAGTTGGTAAGAAGTGTGAGTACTATCTGATGGGAAAGGAAAACGTTATCCACACTGATCACTAGCCACTGCAATATTTGCAAGCCTAGAGTAAGCTTCAACAAACTAGAAATTACAAGTGGATGTGGTTTTTGAAATAGTTTCATCTGGTCATCAAGTATAAGAAGGGAAACATTAATAAGTTGGCGAACATGTTTTCAAGGTCGCCTACATCCAAGATACAACTTTGGGAACTCTTATGCACATGGAGCCTTTTCACCCATGATGCATACAAAGAGGCATACAATGAAGATGAGGACTTTAAAGAGGTATAGAAGAAGGTGATGGTAAGGACAACTATCATCTTCATAATGGATTACTCTACAAGCTAGAAAATCTCTTTGTTCCTAATGGTGAAAGATTGCAACCTATCAGACAGGCTCACATCTCCAAGGTTGTAGGACATTTTGGTGTTGGGAAGACAATTGCCAAGTTATAGAGGTATGTGTATTGGCCCAGAGTGCAAGAAGATGTAGCTCGGTGTATTAGAGGATTCATACTTTGTTGTACCAACAAGCCCAATAATAGAAAGTAAGGTTTATACCATCCCTTACCTGTATTTTGTGGGTAGTTTTCCAACAACTAGGAAGGGGCATGTCTATTTTTTTGTGGTAGTTGATAGGTTCAACAAGATGTGCATTCTTATGCCTTGTAAACAGACCATCAAAGGACGAGAAAAAACAAACATGTTCTTTGAACAAGTTTGGGTGCACTTTGGGATACCAAGGAGCATAATTTCATACAAGGATACTAGATTTCTCAGTGCCTTTTGGACTACACTTTGGGAGAATATGGACACAAAGTTGAATATATCTACAAGATTCCATTCATAGCTATATGGAAAGATAGAAGTAGTCAATAAGACATTGGTATATATTTTGAGGGGTTACAATCAGAAGCATTCAAAGACTTGGGATGAAAATATTATCTACATTCAACACTCTTATAACATAAGAATCCATACTTCTACAAGTAATTCCCCATTTGAAACTTTCTTTTGGTATTTCCCTCCTTCACCCTTGGATGTTGTCTATGGGCAACAAAGAGGAGTGAGGAAATAAATCGTAGGAGAAGCATTGAAAGTGGATAATTTTTTTTAAAAGATTAGGATGATCTATTTGCAAGAATAGGAGACAAGAAATCACAAGAAATATATAAGGCCATACATGATTAGCACAAAATTGATAAATATTTCAAAGTGGGAGACAGAGTTTGGTTACAACTAAACAAGGAAAGACTATAGGGTCCTTGTAAGAAGATCAAGGCTACAAGGTATTTTCCTTTTGAGGTATTGGAGAAGGTGGGTGATAATGTATATAGACTTAGTCTATCCCCATACATGCACATTTACTCAATAGTGAATGTGTAAAATCTGAAATTCTATGAGCCTTCCATGTTGGATAAGGACACTGAGGAGCATGTCCTACCTACCACAGCGGACTTAGCACCAGAATCTCAAGCAGAGTTGGCAAAAGATACAATTTTACAGAATAAGTCCAAAACTACTAGACAGGGGAAACATGACCTTTAGTAGATTGGGTTGAAAGTACAACTTCCATGCAAGGCAAAATGGTACTCCATGTAGAAGGTAGAGGAAAATTTTCCTCACCTCATTTAGTGAAATATTTTGGGGACCAAAAGCCTCCCAAAATGGGGAGGTATGATCCATATTGAATCATTATATAATTTGTCATCTATCTTGGTACTTTCTAGGTGGAAAAATTAGAGGAATTGGCTTGTAGGGCCCATTTTAGTGGTAGGTCATAGTTTGGAGATTTGGGGTATGGAACCTTTCAGAGCCATTTTGAGGCATTAAATGATTTTTTGGGGCTCAAAAAATTGTGAGCATAGCTCTCAACCCCTTGACATTGTTTTACATGTTGATACCTTTCCAACGATGCAAAAATCACCTCAATTGGAGCTCATATGCAAAAGTTATGCCTTCTACAAGTTGACTTACCGTGTTGACCACCATGGTACTAAGTGGATGCCATGTCAACCTCAACTACTCACACATGTGAAGCTAGTCAGGTGGGACTTTCAATAAGATTTTAGAAGGTTCGAAAACCTAACTAACTAAGGGTTGAGAATGCAAAAACCCTAACCCTAGATGACTATCAAGCTATGTTAAATATTGGGCCACTAGGAAGAGAAGAGGGTTCCATTCTTTAGCATTTTATTTGTTCCATAGTTGAGTAGAGCATCTAGGAGTGGTATTTTAAGAGCATAATAGAGGAGGTGGGAGATTATATAGCAATTGTTTAGGCCATAGTGTAAGTGCCTCTTTATTTGTACTTGCATTTCATAATTGAAAAAAGAGAGAGGAGAGCATAAGCCTCACCTTCTAGCTGGGATTTCTCCCATATTGGGTTTCCCAAGATACATCTCGTGTTTATTTTTGTGGATGGTGTCAGACAGTTGTCTTAGGTTTATGGATTGTTGGTTGTCATTGATGTCAACTATTGGAGAGTGATATTGTAGATTGATGTCAACCCTTAGTGATTGATGTCAACCCTTGGAGAAAGTACAGTAGCGAATTCCAGTAGCAAAAAGGTTTAGGTAATGGACCCAAGTTTGTTTGATGTAAAGATGAATCATTATTGTCTCTTCGTGGTTGATAATAAGTACAAATGGATGAACTCCAAAGTGGTCCCCTTATGGTGAAATCCCTCACGGGAAGACGCTTTGCGGATTGAGTTATCCTAGAAGTATGGTTAGAGAACCCATGCTTATTTGTGGAATAATGAGATGAAGTTCGGTGAATTTTTTAGTGAAACTATCCTAGATGGATATTTCTTGTCATTCCATTTCCGGTGGTATGTGGAACGTCACATAACTCCTCACGGTTAGAGAGTTATGGCCATGAGAAGTTGGAGAACCCAGGTTTGGGTAATGGACCCAAGTTTGTTTGATGGATAACGGTATGAGTTTTAATATATTTTTAGGTAATACTATTTTATATGGNTTATGGCCTTACGAAGTTGCAGGACCCTCATATGTCATCTAGAAGCCCCAAAAGGTCAAAGTAGTCAAAGTGGTTTAAGAGATTTTAAAAGGTAAATAATAAAGTGAAGTGATGAGTGTATTATAATTCAAAGTGAATACAAAATAAATTATTTCAATAATAAATTTAATGCAGAAATTAGAAGTGGGTTAACCCTAAAATAAGGAAAGTGGGCAAAGTGACCTAGAAGATGTTTTTAAGGAAGCTACTTGGAGAGTATAAATAAGAAGCAGCGCTCTCTCATTTTAGACGCACTTGATCATATTGAATATATATAGGTGTCTGAGGTAACCAAATGATATCTAAGCCGAATTTATGAGGAAAGGTGAAGAAAATAAGGTCGGAATTCAAGGAAGGATAAATTCCTTTGATGATGTTTTCTAAGGTATGTTATTTACAGATTATCTCACCATTTTCGCAATAACTTTTTTTATAGAATGATTCAGACCGTGAAATCTCTATTCCATTGAGGAAACATATCCAAGTATCTGTGGTAAAAAATTCAGTTTGTGGGTCATTGTATTTTTGGAGTTACACTCCGTGGAAAATAGGGTTTGTGGCTAGTCCTAAAACTAGTCTAAAACAGGTGTTTCGGGTAAAAATGTCATAACTTCTTCATAACAGATACAAATTGAGTAAGACCAAATGTTTTGGTTAGATTACATTCTGTAATATGTTGTGTAACAGTTTCAGATCGATTCAATAAATATTTCATGTGGGGCACGCTCTACAAGGTCGCTCTCTAGAATAAGCCAGAATTCAATAAGGTATGTCATTTTTGCTATAACTCTTTTTCTGAGAGGTCCCAAGTAGTGACACCTGGAGGAATTTCTTAAAACACACTAAAGAACATTGTGTATAAATTTCAAATATTTATTCATTACATGTACAAAGTTTTGATTATTTCAAGTTAGGGTTCTTGACTAATCCAAAACTAGTCATGTGAGACTAAATAAAAGTTTGATGAAAATGATAATCTCTTGTTGTTAAAGTTAAGGAAGGTTTGCAAGAATGTGATCATATACACTAGGTCTATTACAGAGTTACAAATCAGATTGGATGATGAAATTGATGAGGGCTTTTGGTTGAGGTACATGTCGGGTGCATGGTTGAGACAAATAGTTGATGAGTTGGCACACACATGAGGTGTATAGTTGATGATGGTGGTACATATTGATGAGTCATAGTTGATGAGTAGTTGATAGATGATTGGTAATTACTTGGTACATGGTTGGAGGCACTTGTTAGTAGTATTGTTGACACATGGTTTATGGATGATGTAGCATACTTGTATTATTAGAAGCACATATTGATCTTGGTGTTGATTATAAGTTGTTGTGTTATACTTGGTTGATGCACATTTTGTCTTGGTGATTGATCTTGGTGAGTAGATATGATTTGGTTGATAAAATTGATGAGACAGGTTGTTGTGATAGGTTGTTGTGACAGGTTATTTGTACAGGTTTGGTGCATGGTTGATGCACTTGTTCATGGTACAGGTTGAGGTGTAGGTTGGTGCATGGTTGATGCACTTGTTTATGGTGCATGTTGGTTACAGGTTGGTGCATGGTTGATGCACTTGTTTATGGTACAAGTTTATTACAGTTTGAGGTACAGGTTGATGCATGGTTTAGGTTATTGGTACAGGTTGTTTAGTACATGTTGATTGGTACAGGTTTACAGCAGTATATCTCACAGTGATAGTGTGACAGTGGTTCCATCATTCTACTTATACGACAGGGCGGTTGGATGGGGCAAGGACAGGTGGTTGTATCCACCTTTCGGTTGTAGCTGGATAACATAGGGGGTTGTAGCCTCCTTCTGGTTGTAGCCAGATAATTGGGGAGTTGGATCTTCCCTCAGGTTGTAGCCTAAGAAACTAGGGGGTTGGAGTCTCCTTCCAGTTGCAGCTGGAAAACAAAGGAAGTTGGTGCTTCCAATGAATGTAATTCTTCAAGACATATAAGAAAAANTTTTTTCATTGCTTATTTACTCTGCAATTATTGGATGATAAAGCTACATTGATATAACACTTGGATTATATGGTTAAAAAGGATTAAATTGCTCTATTACTGATTCACCCCCCCTCTCAGTAATCCAACACATGGTGTGTTCATTTGCTTATTCTTTCTTTTTCATATTTCAACTATTTTTATAAATTTGAACAATAAGCTAGTGTTAACAAATTTGAGATTTAAGGAAATAAACCTACATAATAAAAGATTTTAGTATAAAACAAGATATGTTGTGACGAGTTGTTCTAGTGGAATGTCCATGGAAGTTTACGAATCAAATTACCATAATGTGAAATAGTCTGGAAGGGCCACAATGTTATAATAAGTCATCTCAAAACTAGGTAATGCTCACATTTTTCTTAAAACAAGTTTGGGTAGAGGGCTTCACACCACCAATGGCTAATTGAAAACAAAGCGTTGGCCTAAATAAACGATCTTAAAATAAGTGAGAAATGATAGGGTTGAGCACCAGGAGATAAATACAAGAACATAACATTTATTCCTAGGTTAAACTATGGGTCTGGACCACCAAAAGGATTACTTGCCATAATAGAGTAAGAGCCAATGCCCATGGAAAAACTCACAATGGGAAAAATACTTATAATGGATAACTGGATGCAAAGTTAGTTTCCCATGATAATCAAGTGACCCAAACCTTATTTAGAATACCTAGCGAAGAATACGAGCTAGTGCAATTGGCATGGGTAGGAATAATAAAAAATCTTCAAGGGTCGAGCTCTCAATAAGCCAAACAAACCATTATCCCAAGCCATAGTAAAGTAGCCCATGGATTAACTCCTTAACACTTCAATTAATGCCTAGGGAATACAATAGCAAGACTAGAACCAAGTTGGGTATACACACAAACTAGGGCTAAGCGAGGGCTCCAAACTTGCCCAAATGAGACAACTCAAAATCAAACAAAAAGCACAGGGTCTTCACTTAGTGAAGATGTGACATAGCACGTGCGTTCATGGGATATTAAAGAATACCCCTAATTTCACTAGATATTGATAAATACCTCCCAAAATCTTTATGTTGAGCACCCCTCCCAATACATATTTCCAATAAAAAAATCCATATTTTTACTATATACCCCTTTTTATACCCCCCAATAACCATAAACCCCCTGATACCCTGCATCCCAACCCCCCAATACCTACAAGATATCGACCTAATTTTTCACACTTTAAAAAACCCTTTATGAATGAACATGATAAGATATTGGTCAACAAGGTGAATCCCCCATGACAAAAGGCATGTCCAACAGAAAGGAGGGACATACTTGAAAGAGGGCAAGGATAGTGGAATGGAAGACACGACAAAGAACACACAATAGGGCAAAAGAAACACACTCCAAATATTACTACAATAATGAACCAAACCAAAGCACCAACAACCAAGTAATCCTTAATTTGAATGGAAGGTTGAAACAGGTGCCTGCCTCAATTGCAAATGCAGTTGAGATATAGTTTAAATGCAACTCAAAGCTTCTACCTCCAAATAGAATATGTGATCCAAGTAAGCTCAGTGAGGAGTGTTGGGCAATTCAATTGCTTAAATTGCTTTCATTTAATTATCAACCAGGGATGCTCGTAAGCTTGTGATGATGCCAACAAAATATATGCAGGGGTAGGCATCTAACTCTAATCTAAGAAAATTCAATCAAATCCTAACTCTTTCATTCCACTTAATAAGACTTAGTTGTTGTAGGAAAGAAAACATTAGCTCCCTTACAGGAGGTCCTCTCATGATGTTTCACAAAACCTGTCAACAATCAAGATCATCAAGTAAACACTCATGCATTGAAAATAAATACACTTAAAAAGGCTTAGTTGTTGTAGCATGAAAACAATAGCTCCCTTACAGGAGGTCTTCTCGTAATGTTTCAAATAACCTATCAACAATCAAGATCATCAAATAATTCTA
>JASDQU010174612.1:0-16775 GCA_032191745.1 Picea mariana | reverse complement strand
CACCTAGGATAGTTTCACTGAAAAATTCACTGACCTTCATCTCATTATTCCACAAATAAGCATGGATTCTCTAACCATACTTCTAGGATAACTCAATCCACAAAGCGTCTTCTCGTGAGGGATTTAACCACAAGGGGACCACTTTGGATTTCATCCATTTGTACTTGTTATCAACCATGAAAAAACAATAATGAGTCATCTTTACATCAAACAAACTTGGGTCCATTACCTAAACCTTTTTGCTACTGGAATTTGCTATCGTACTTTCTCCAAGGGTTGACATCAATCTACAATATCACTCTCCAATAGTTGAAATCAATGACAACCAACAATCCATACCAACTATCCATCAACCTAAGACAACTGTCTGACACCATCCACAAAAATAAACACGAGATGTATCTTGGGAAACTCAATATGGGAGAAAACCCAGCTAGAAGGTGAGGCCTATGCTCTCCTCTCTCTTTTTTCAATTATGAAATGCAAGTACAAATAAAGAGGCACTTACACTATGGCCTAAACAAATGCTATATAATCTCCCACCTCCTCTGTTATGCTCTCAAAATACCACTCCTAGATGCTCTACTCAACTATGGAACAAATAAAATGCTAAAGAATGGAACCCTCTTCTCTTCCTAGTGGCCCAATATTTAACATAGCCTGATAGTCATCTAGGGTTAGGGTTTTTGCATTCTCAACCCTTAGTTAGTTAGATTTTTGAACCTTCTAAAATCTTATTGAAAGTCCCGCCCAACTAGCTGCACATGTGTGAGTAATGGAGGTTGACATGGCATCCACTCAGTACCATGGTGGTCAACACGGTAAGTCAACTTGTAGAAGGCATAACTTTTGCATATGAGCTCCAATTGAGGTGATTTTTGCATCGTTGGAAAGGTATCAGCATGTAAAACAATGTCAAGGGGTTGGGAGCTATGCTTACAATTTTTTGAGCCTCAAAAAATCATTTAATGCCTCAAGATGGCTCTGAAAGGTTCCATACCCCAAATCTCCAAACTATGACCTACCACTAAAATGGGCCCTACAAGCCAATTCCTCTAATTTTTCCACCTAGAAAGTACCAAGATAGATGATAAATTATATAATGATTCAATACGGATCATACCTCCCCATTTTGGGAGGCTTTTGGTCCCCAAAATATTTCACTAAATGAGGTGAGGAAAATTTTCCTCTACCTTCTACACGGAGTACCATTTTGCCTTGCATGGAAGTTGTACTTTCAACCCAATCTACTAAAGGTCATGTTGCCCCTGTTTGGTAGTTTTGGACTTATTATGTAAAATTGTATCTTTTGCTAACTCTGCTTGAGCTTCTGGTGCTAAGTCCGCTGTGGTAGGTAGGGCATGCTCCTCAGTTTCCTTATCCAACATGGAAGGCTCATAAAATTTCAGATTTTACACATTCACTATTGAGTAAATGTACATGTATGGGGATAGACTAAGTCTATATGCATTATCACCCACCTTCTCCAATACCTCAAAAGAAAAATACCTTGTGATCTAAAAATGAAGAAGACTTGAAATCTTGAAATTATTGCAATGTAAATGTTATGTGTTTAAAGCAAATGGATCAATTTTGCAACACATAAATTAAGGGATTACTCATGCAAAATACACATAGACAACAACATAATCAATGAACATAAGCACATAAACACAACAATTGATAAAGGAGTTCACCCCTCTCTTGGGCTACATCTCCTGGTCCAGCTTCCAATGGATCATTATTATTAATTGCTCAAAGTTCTCAAAAACATGCCTTACAATGCTCAAACTGACCAACCGATTGCTCCAATGGCTTCAGAGCATCCAAAAACCCCTAGCTGGGCTTTTTCGGCACCTCAATCAGTCGAAAAACGAAGAAGTTAGGCCTCCTGGAAGTCCCCCCTTCAAGCTTGCTGTCTCTGCATCTACAAAACACACCCTTGTGAAATGAACCTGGCACACACGCAATATATAGCGTAAAAACCCAGCACCGGGCACAACCGCGCCAACGGTGCAAACTATAGGACGGTTATGGGCGCGCCAGCCCCTAACCGCCTAGCACTTGGGCACATGGGGAGTTACAATATGACCTCGGGCTTTAAAACCAAACCGTTTGCCAACCATTTGAAACCAAAACTTAAACCCCTCGCGCACTTTCGTATGGTCACATGTATAAAAGCACATGATCAGGGGTGCCCGCGCATAAAGGTTATAACATGGTCATATGTATTGAAATATGAAACCACGGGATATGTGTTAAAAACCCCGCGCCAACCGTTGAGTGCATATGGTATGTGGCATGGGCATATGCAAAAACAAATGACCGCGGGCCGGGGCTAAGCCCCGGCCTGACCCCCCGCCAACGGTCACATAACTCGAATTTAAATACAATTGAACTCATATACATTACAAGGCATAACCGGTGGTCCGTTCGTCGGACGGTCTTTGCAAAGGCGTTATGTGGAGGGGAGGTCCGGGGGTCGAACCGCATGGACTCCAATATAATTTTGCATAACAACCAAAAGCCAATAAAGGGGTGCCACTTGGCAGCCCATGATTGGGCCATGTGGCACCTTAACATTGATCAAGAATATGCCACATGTCGAGATATCATTCACCCTCAATAGCCAACCAAACTCTGCCACATCATCACATGCCATGTCATCATACGGTCATACGGACCTGCCACATCAGCCTGTACGGACTGTACAGTCAGCATCCTTTTTTTTGCTTGTTTGACTTTATGAACAGATTGCAATATCTCTCGCTCCTGATGTCCGTTTGAGACGAAACGAGTTGCTTTGGGTTCGTAACGACGAGGCCTACGCTCTCGTCCGGTTGGAAGCGATTCCGAGCACTTTGAATTTTTGAGCAAAATTTGATCCCCTGATCACCTTGTAGCCTTGATCTTCTTACAAGGACCCTATAGTCTTTCCTTGTTTAGTTGTAACCAAACTCTGTCTCCCACTTTGAAATATTTATCAATTTTGTGCTAATCATGTCTGGCGTTATATCTTTCTTGTGATTTCTTGGCTCCTATTATTGCAAATAGATCATCCTAATCTTTTCAAAAAAATTATCCACTTTCAGTGCTTCTCCTACAATTTATTTCCTCACTCCTCTTTGTTGCCCATAGACAACATCCAAGGGTGAAGGAGGGAAATACCAAAAGCAAGTTTCAAATGGGGAATTACTTGTAGAAGTATGGACTGTTATGTTATAAGAGTGTTGAATGTAGATCATATTTTCATCCCAAGTCTTTGAATGCTTCTGATTGTAACCCCTCAAAATATATACCAATGTCGTATTGACTACTTCTATCTTCCCATATAGCTATGGATGGAATCTTGTAGATATCTTCAAATTCGTGTCCATATTCTCCCAAAGTGTAGTCCAAAAGGAACTGAGAAATCTAGTATCCTTGTATGAAATTATGCTCCTTGGTATCCCAAAGTGCACCCAAACTTGTTCAAAGAACATGTTTGTTTTTTCTTGTCCTTTGATGGTCTTTTTACAAGGCATAAGAATGCACATCTTGTTGAACCTATCAACTACCACAAATAAATAGACACACCCCTTCCTATTTGTTGGAAAACTGCCCACAAAATCCATGGAAATGATTTCCGAAGGTCAAGTGGCTACAGGTAAGGGATGGTATAAACCTTGCTTTCTATTATTGGGCTTGTTGGTACAACAAAGTATGAATCCTCTAATACACCGAGCTACATCTTCTTGCGCTCTGGGCCAATACACATACCTCTATAACTTGGCAATTGTCTTCCCAACACCAAAATGTCCTACAGCCTTGGAGATGTTAGCCTCTCTGATAAGTTGTAATCTTTCACCATTAGAAGCAAAGAGATTTTTTAGCTTTTAGAGTAACCCATTATGGAGATGATAGTCGTCCTTACCATCACCTTCTTCTATACCTCTTTAAAGTCCTCATCTTCATTGTATGCCTCTTTGTATGCATCATGGGTGAAAAGGCTCCATGTGCATAAGAGTTCCCAAAGTTGTATCTTGGATGTAGGTGACCTTAAAAACATGTTCACCAACTTATTAATGTTTCTCTTCTTATACTTGATGACCAAATGAAACTATTGCAAAAACCACATCCACTTGTAATGTCTAGTTTGTTGAAGCTTACTCTAGGCTTGCAAATATTGCAGTGGCTAGTGATAAGTGTGAATAACGGTTTCCTTTCCCATCAGATAATACTCACACTTCTTACCAACTTGAACTAGGGCATAGAGTTCCTTATCATATGTAAGGTAGTTCAAGACTCCCCCATTAAACATCTCATAATGATAGCATATCGACTTACCTCCTTGCATCAAGACCATTCCCATATCATATCCAATGGCATCCATCTCCAATTCGAAGGGCTTCTGCAAGTTAAGCAATGCAAGGACTGGTACTTGATTGATCTTTCATTTTAGTTGATCAAAAGCTTTTTGTTTATTCTTTCCCCCTTGGAAACTCTTGCCACTAGTTGTTATGGCATGGAGTGGTGCAACTACCATTGAAAAGGATGCTATGAAATTTCGTAGGTACTACACTAGCCCAACAAAACCCCTAACTTTATTGACATTAGTAGGAAATGGCCACTTGATGATGGCCTCCATCTTTGCAGGATCTATCTTGAATTCCCCTCCACTGATCATGTACCATAAATACACTAATGATTGCTAAGCAAACTCACATTTCTTGAGGCTAACCAACAACTAATGTTTTTTCAAAGTTTCTAACACCTGCATGAGATGTGAGATGTGATTTTCCCAGGTAGAGTTACAAACCAACATGTCATCCAAATACATTATTACAAATGAATATAAGTAGGGTTGCAATACATTATTCATCAATCACATAAATCTAGTTGGTGCATTACATAAACCAAAAGGCTTGACCAACCATCATAAAAACCTTGCCTTATCTTGAAGGTGTTCTTCTAGGCGTCTTCTTATTTAACACATACCTAGTGGTATCTCAATTTGAGATCCAACTTGGTGAAGTACTTGGCATGCTACAACTGGTCTATCAAATCATCAATCATGTGAAAAGGGTACCAATTCTTGAGTATGATGTTTTTCAAATCTCTATAGTCAATACACATTTGCCAAGTCCCATCCTTCTTGGGTACTATGATGATAGGTGATCCACAAGTTGAGGTGCTTGGTCGAATTAATCCCTACTCCAGCAGTTGTTGCAATTGTTTCTTCACTTCGTCTACTTCCAAATACAACATAATATTTGGTAATGTAGAGTAGGACAAAAAATGTATCTTATGCTCCACTTCCCTCTTAGATGGCATTCCTTTAGGCTCATGGAACACTCTTATGTATGTCTGTAACAACTCTTCCAACTATTGTTTCTTCTCTTTGGTACATCCTTCCAGAGATGCATTTACTCTTACTAATTCCTCCCCTAGTTGAGTCTCTCTTAAGAAAAACAATACATACTTATTTCTAGAACTAATTGACTTTTTTGCTTGGTTAGCACTTACTAGTGAGAACTTCGATTTACCTTTATGTGCATTGATGATGTAATAATTCCCATCCTTTATGAAGCGATACTGGTTTTCTCTTTGCATGCAGATCACATCCATCATATACACATAGGGGCTTCCGAACACTACACCACACATGTCAAGGGGTACTGCATCTAACTCCACTTCATCAATAAAATCTACACTTATAACAAATTTGATCTTACATTGTTTAGTGACTTTGATCTTTTCATCCTTATTCACCCATCCCAATGGATATGGGCTTGGATGATCATGAACCTCCAACCCAAACTTGTTGACTAGATCATCACTACGAGGTTGGCACATGAACTGGAACCAAATAGAGCATCTTACTTGGCCTTTTTTACTTGAATCTTAATATGGAAGAGTTTTGTCATCTCCTCCTCTTCATTGTGATGAAGGCTACTTAGATTCACCTCCTTCTGCACTAAAGTGCATACAATATTCTCATCCACAATAGATATTCTCTCTACTTGGTTGCCTGAATCCATTCCCAACAAGTTTTTCTTCTTGGTTTCCTTCTTATGATTCTTTGGATTCAACTCTAGATGTAGCTTCCAAAACTTATCTTCAGTGTGACCATTGATATTGCAATGGTTGTAGTGGTTGTTTGGATCCTTGCATTGATGTGCAATGGCTTCCATATTCTTGTATTTTCCTTTCCACTTATTCTTCCCCTCATTAGAATCATCTTGGTGGTATTTCTGTTTAGGACCACTTGGCCTCCCTTTCTTATGGTCTATGTTCTCCAGGTATAGTTCTTTCACAGATGCCTCATCAATGGTCCTTGGCCCGAAGAGCATCACCTTCTTTGTCAAATGACTATGTAGACCCCAAAAATACTTGAGGAGTACCCAATATGATCGCCATCTTCCTTAATTTGGTGGTGTACTCTTACACACTCTGCCTTTACCTCTACCTGAAGTGATGTCAATGGATCCATTGGTCCTCTACATACACAATAGGGTAGAACTAGGACTTCATGAGGGTTTTAAAATCCTCCCACTTAATTTCTAGTGGATCACCCTCCAACCTAATTGTCTTTGTGTATTTCCCATCAGGTTAGTTCATGGCCCTCTAGATTCAATTGAGAAAACAAAATATTTTTATTTTCATCTATATTATGGACACTAAAATATACTTCTAATTGTTGCAACCAATTATTCAACTTAACAACATCAATCTCTTCTTGATAGGGATTGATGTCCATTTTCGCTTCTGTTTTAAACAGAGTCCATGAAGGAGTGATGGCACTGGAACTTGGCTACTCTTTCTCGGGCTCTTTTTTCGACTCCTTTTTTGGGTCTTCACTACCTTCTGATTTCCCATCCAATTCAATTTCTGAGTTAGAGCCACCAAACTTGTTGAAAGGTTCGAACTTGTTCGTTTGAGCCACCATGATAAGGGCCATCTTGCGAGAGATATCAACAAATATTTCTTCTAGCCTTGAAAATCTCTCTCCTACTACATCCCTAGGGTTGTTATGATTAGGCTTGTCTTCCATGGCTAGAGTTATGTGACTTCTTTCTTAATCTAATTCCTAGATCCTACAACTTTCCAAAATACCCCAAATAAAACTACTCTGATACCAATATGATCTATAAACTAATGTGAATATTCCATTAGAACAGTTTGTCACAACAAATATTTTATCTGCAAGTTTATTTCCTTAGATATCAGTTTTGTTAGCACTAACCTATTGTTCAAATTTATGAAAATAATTAAAATACAAAAAAGAAAGAATAAGAAAATGAACATACCATCCGCACAAATGAACACAAGATGTATCCTAGGAAACCCAATACAAGAGAAAACCTAGCTAGAAGGTGAGGCCTATGCTCTTCTCTCTTTTATAAAAAGAAAGTACAAAGAGAGGTGTTGGCCCTTGGTTAGGGAAACAAGCAAAGAACAAGGGAGAAAAGGCAAAATGAGGACTTCGCGGAAGACACAATGACTGTTAATGGGTCGAAGTGAGCAAAAGAGCAGAAAAGACGAAGTGAAGCCCAAGAAAGCAATCCGTTGGATGAGGAGATCAAGGATGACAAGTTACCAAGGAAGAAGGACCGTGGATGACTCAACAAGTGGAAAAATCCACCGTTAGATCCTTGGGAGTACTACACGAGAAGGAAGGAAAGACAGGCTGGCGAAGCCCTGAAAACGTGGGTGAAGTTGACCTAGGGTTTTAGACACCTAGGGTTTTGGTATCTAGGGTTTTGACACCTAGGTTTTGGCCTAAGGATGTCGGTGAGTGATTGTAGCATATAAATAAGAACCTATATGAGGGAAGAGGGTTCGTCCAGGCTCGAGTTGTTGGATCTAGTTGTATTGTTTGATATGAGTGATTATTGTGTGAGAGAGAGAGGTGCTGAGTGAAGAGCCTTCTGGTATTGTAAGATCTTCAGCTGGGTGTGAAGATCAACCCTGCAGCTGGGTGCGAAGGGAGGGAAGAGATAGAGAGAAGAGAGAATATATCCTAGTTAAGAGCACAGATCAGAACTATATGCTTTCATCTTAATATATCATAAAGCACATTTCTGTGGACGTAGCCCTAGAGAGAGGGTGAACCACGTATATCTGTCTTGTGTGTGTGATTGGTGTTGTGTTATTTTTCCTTGATATACTGTTATTTCATTGTTGTGGTAGATTTGATAGATGTATGGAATAGATCTAAGCTGATAAGTGATATATGCATGTTGTATTGTTTTGGTATTGGATCCACTTGATATTTCCCTTGGTTGTAGACATTTCTGTCATGCAACCCCCCAATAGCTTCTTTAGGTGAGAGTGCATTTGCTTCACAAGTGTAGCCAAAAGGGCTAGTAGTTAGGGCTTGTTGGTGCGCTCTTGGAGCTGAACCCGGGGTCTGCCCCTGTGCCAACAAGAGGGGTACTCACTATGGAGTTTCCTTTGATAATGTGGCATAAATGATTGCTAGAAAATCTCCTACCTCCTATATTATGCTCTCCAAATACCACTCTTAGATGCTCTACTCAACTATGGAACAAATACAATGCTAAAGAATGGAACCCCCTTCTCCTCCTAGAGGCCTAGTATTTAACATAGCTTGATATCACTCTAGGGTTGGGGTTTTTTCATTCTTAACCCTTAGTTTGTTTTGTTTTTGAACCTTCTAGAATACTCTTCAGAGTCCCACGTGACTATCCCCACATGTGTGAGTAACGGAGGCTGACATGGCATCCACTCAATACCATGGTGGTCAACATGGTATTGGGCACTTTAATTGTCTAATTAAATAGATAATTAAGGTGTTCAATATAAATTGTCAAACCCAGGGAAGCTTTGTTATTGCAAGATAATTGTGCACATTATATGCTAGATTATGGAAGCAACATTATTCAAATTGCAGTAAGAAACCAAATTGAAAGGTTGAATTTTAACACAGGTTGCTGACACAATTGGAGCTTCTACATAATTGAAATCACACTTGCATAAATGAAATCCTGAACTGATGGGTGCATAAGAATCCTGGATTATCTAATCTATTCTAACTTTCTATTTTACTCTTGCAGAAAGAAACTCTGTGCTACTTGCTGAAAGGAGACCTACTTAACTGCAGAAAAGGAATTCACACTTTTGTTTTTCAGAGATTAAATCTAATGTAGGAAAGGAAAGCAATTCTCCAACAGTATTGAACAATTTACTCTAATTCTCATGAGACACATAGATGCACATTAAATAGAAAAGCACTGTCTGTAACAACATATATATGCTAGAAATGATAAACAGATCAATTATCCAAATTAAAGCGTTTAATCTAAAACAACAAAACAGAGGGGAGTCTGTGAGGAAGGTAGGCCCTTTCCCTCTCACTGAATCCACTCGAAAATAGACTACAGTAGGTTAATGAAACTCGATCCACTTCTTTATTGATTCGCCAAAAAGGTTCAGATACAATGTGCTCTTCTTCACTCTCTGTTCACAACTAAAATTCGGTAGTAATGATTACAAAGGCTCTGCTATTTAAAGGCAGTTTTATTCAGTTGAAAACGGACTCATAACTGCTTTGAGAATCGAAGATTCTCAAGTTGTTCGTATGATATACAAAATTTGTTAAATGATCTTCATCATCAATGTGAACCAAAACATGTAACATCCTTGAGGACCAATCTTCATGATTCGAATTTGCATGAGGGACTAGCTTCCAGGATCGGTGGATATCTGTTGCAGCAGGTGTAGCAGCTTCGAAAAAGGGTGCGCAATTGCTGTAGTCGTGTAACAACATGCAGAGTTGGCACACAACTGTAACAACCTTGTGTAACAACAACGATCTTTCTTTAAAACTTGGTTGTTCTACATAGTTTAATCATTAGTTTGAATATTCATGGGTAAAATATGAGAAACACTACCAATCCAACATGTTAAAGTGAATAAAATATAAAAGCAAGATTAATGATGTATACCTTGGGAAAAAGGGTCTTAGCAACAATTATTAGGCATTTAACATAGAATTGGTAAGGTTGAATGAGAAAAAGAGATGGTGAAAAAGGGACAATTTTGGGTCCTAACATGCCCCCCAACTGAAAACATTGCATGTCCTCATGCAAACCTCATTCAATCTTGACACTCAGTCCGAGTTAAGGAGGTGACTCCTTTAGTGCAAAATTGCTAAGACAATCATTAAGTACCAGTATTGGAAAAACTTGTGTGTACCCCCAACATATTCTATTTTCAAAAATATGTATGTGTTGCTTTGTCTTTAAGAACAGAAGCAGTCTGAGTAGCTGGAGTTACGACTGGTAAGTGTAACAAGGCTATTTATTTTAAATCTACTGGTAAACCATCAGCTACGTTATGACATCGAGATCTCCTCTGGCTTACTGGTTCTTATGGAATAGTAAGGTCACATTCTATTTTTACTGAGAAATTGACTGGTTCCTCAGCCTTTCCATTCATTGGTACTTTGACAATTTTATATCCTGCCTGAAAATAAATATCACCACATTGGTAGCACATGTGCTCTTCATTTTCCTTCATAACAGTTGTTGCCTGAGCTAATATTCCCAAAATTAAATTCCCTGAGTTCCTTTGTTAAGAAACCTGCAAGTCCTTGGTTAGGGAATCTAACTGTGCTTTGATGTGGTCATTTTCTTTCCTTAATTCAGCAATCATGACATTCTCAATACCTTGTATCTTCTTTTCAATCTGAGCAAATAGTTGAGCAAGTGGCACATCATCATTATCCTCTCTAGTTTCTGTAACTGGTTCTTGTGTAACAGTTACATCTGGCATGATTGGTTCTTGTGTGACAACCTCTTCTTGGTCAACTTGTTCTTGTGTGATAACCTCGTCTTGGTCAGATGGTTCTTGTGTGACAACCTCTTCCTGGACAACTAGTTCTTGTATGACAACCTCTTCCTGGTCAGCTGGTTCTTGTGTGACAACTAATTTCGGGGAAGAGGCTGGTTCTTGTGTAACAACCTCATTTTGAACAATTGAGAACAATGGGCGAAGAATGGGCACTGCTTTCTCTATATTTGTCCATCCAACTGAAGCTTCAACAAGTCTTGTTGACCTAGTTCTCCTTTTTGGTAAGGTAGATATAAAAACAAAAGATCTCCTTTTAGGTTCAGGAGAAGGAGGGTGTTCTTCGATAATCAAGCTAGAAGAAGGAGGGAGTTTTTCAACAACCACACAAGGAGGAAATTTTGGGATGCTAGGGTCTAGTAATATCTGTACCTTGTCACCTGATGAATGATGTACAGAATCATCAAGCAGAGCCGATGATTTTGGTGCAACTCGTTGACATTCTGCCTGCAAGGATGAAATAGTGTCTTAGAATTCCTTGCACAAGGTGAAACCAGGAATTTGTACCTCCATAAAATTAGTTAGCCTTTCACTTAGATTGGTATCATTGATATCAAAATCTGGAAGTGTTTGAGTATCAACAAGATTAGGACACTTTGTCCCAACAACTATGTCGATATCTTTTTGAGATTTCCTTCTAGATCGACGTTTTATTTTCCGAGGAAATTCAGTGGCATTGACAATAGGTGTTTGAACAGCTGTTGCAACGATAGAAGGATTCTGAGTTATTGTTGGCTCAACAGTAGAAGTAGTTGTCATGCTGTCAGTTACAATGGGGGCCTGAACTTCTGTTGCAATTAACTTTTTTGACCTATTTTGCTTCCTTGGTAAAGTAGAAATAGGGGTAAGAGTTGCCCTTTTCTTAGATTTAGGAGTAGGAGCGAGTTTCGTAACAAAACCTCTATTGCAACCAAGGACTGAGGCTCATGAGGCTCAATCACATCTGTATGAATAGGGTTAAGCTGTGCTCGCTGAATACTGTCGAGGTGTTTCTGAGCTGTGTGAGAGGTGCTTCTAATTTTTTTTTTGGTATTCGGAATTGACTTATGAGGAATTATAGTCGAGGTTTTAACTTCTGGTGCAGTTAAGGAAACAAGGGTTGATTGTTCTGGGTTGGCTGTAACAGTAGGTGCAACAGTTGACTGGTCTAGGTTGGCTGTAACAACAGGTGCAGAAATGGGTTGTTCAGGGTTGGCTATGGCAACAGGCACTGTAGATGGCACATGCACTTCAGGTAATGGGTTGTGAGGGAGTCCCATTCCTCTATGAATCAACACGCTTATGAGTCTATGATTGGAAAGACAATTCATGGGGTGCTTGGATCGTTTGACAAACTGAGCCATATTATGCAAAGACCGAAGAATATAATAAGGCATGTTGATTAATTTCTGATGTCTTAAATGGGATAGTATGATAAAGGTAGAAAAATAAATAATTTAGTATCGTCCTTCGCAGGTAATGTACCTTCTGATAAATTCTGTGGCTTTTCCCCAGGGCGCTGGTAAGGAATTGACATCGACACCTCAACCCTTGGACTGCACAAGCTCATCGTTCACGAGAAAATCCTGCTCTGCTTTGGGAAGATGTGCTTTTCTACTAAACCACCTGTTTCCAGTTATGGGCAATCCTGTAACAACAACCATAGATTCCTCTGTCACTGGAATTCTCACCCCGTTCACTATTGAATACCCTTCTGTAAGATTCTGGTTGAACTCCAACACCTCTGCTTCGTTAAACCTCTGCAGCTTCTTGAAATAAGGAATCCATCCGGCCTGTAGAAAAATTTGGTAAACATCTGGGTGTAGCAACAACACATACAGATTTTCCAGCTCATATCTCATAGCTGATCCTTCCATGATGTCGTTTTGAGTCTTAACAGTCACAAAGGAGGAGAAACCAACACCTCACCAGAGTCACAACAAGTTTGAATGAGGATTGCATAAAGAACACAGTGTCTCAGCGAAAATAATCGTGGTCCAAAAGGTGGCAGAGGTGCTTATAAAATGAGATTTTGAGATTATGTCAGCATGGATGTCTTCCCCCCCCCAAACTAATTTGATTGGCTCATGGTGCAACGAATTTAGGACAACCGAAAAATAGGCATTGAAACTTTCTTTCATATCTTGCATCACTTGGACACTTAGGTTTAGTAATCGTACCTCATAATTTACCGCACAATCCGATCTGTCAAATTAACTGCACTATCCAACTACCATTTGATCCACGTGGAATGGCTGTAATAATGAGAGATGGCTCTCGAATGTCAGAAATGACGATATGACAAGTGGAGCATAAGTGGAGTCCTTTCTATGGTTGAACAGTTAGAAAGCTGCGGATGTGGAGTTAAGCAATGATGAAGCAGCCCTTTTGGGACAAAGAAAGCATAAAGTAATTTTTGAAAAATGGCGGAAATCTTGACAAAACAACAATGTTGCCATATGTAGAAATGGCAGGAATGATAAGAAAATAGCCAAAAGGAATGATAGCAGTAGGTGTATCAACAGATAGTTTGGCTGGAATTGTGGCATTAGGTGTAACTCCATGCAAGGCAAAAGAGTTGGGAAAAGGTGTAACAACATGGGAATCAACCAAAAGGGTGTAACAACATGTAAATCGACCAAAAGGGTGTAACAACATGTAAATCGGCCAAAGAGTGTAACAACATGTAAATCAGTCAAATGGGTGTAACAACATGTAAATCCACCAAAAGGGTGTAACAACATGTAAATCGGCTTGAACACATAAATACTTAGTTTTTAGGAAGTTTTTCAACTTCCAAAAACTAATCCTTCGACTCCTTCTTCTTTAGTCTACCTTGCATTTCATCAATCCATCCGCACACAAGTAACTGTCGGATACCCTTCCAGACTGAATTTCATTAAAAGAAAACATAATTTTTTTTTGGCAAAAAACAGAAAAAAATCAGAAATTGCAGAGTTTATTTATATACAAGGTTTTATTTGAAAACAAAAATTTCTAAGGATTAAAAGGTGAAGGAGCAAGCTCCGTTCCATCCAAAAAATGTAATTTGTATCAACTGTACATATGGATTTAAATTCTGCTTTGGAAAGTGGACGCTGATATAGACGCAAGAAATGACCATTTGCATATAACTGTGTATTGGATCCATCAATAGTAATTAACCTGACTGTCCCATTGGGAAAAACAATGTCTACCTCGTAAGGTCCCAGCCATCCTGTACACAGCTTACCCTGAAATTATTTAAAGTGTGAATCATACAACAGAGCCCAATCTCCTTTTTGGAATAATTTCTTATTGATGACTCGGTCATGCCATTTTGTTCTCTGTTGTTGAATCACTATGGTTTGATGAATAACGTCCAAACGCTTTTCATGAAGCTCATTGAGCTACTGCAATCTAGCCTTCTGTGCCATAGTCGAGTCGATGTTGACTGTTGTGTTGGCATGTTTTACAGGCAGCATATTCTTGTCATTGATGGCAAGTACAACAACGACGATGGCTTAAGTACAGGAAGAATGTGTCAGGCGGGCACCATAAGTGTTTTGGGAAGACGCAGCAGAGCAAGATCAATAAGATCAGAAGAGATAGTGCAGAGTATGTGTGTTTGTCATTGATGGCAAAGATCACAACCAGCAGCGTAGGGATAATGGTGTAACAATGAAGAGCAACAATGATCATTGGATCACATTTAGAATTCCCGATGACCGTCAGATTTGAATCCAGACAGGAGGAGCGCAAAGATGGAGGATAGATCTCGAGCGTTAGATCCAAGTGCAGAGTCTGACCATCGTTGGATCCAGGAGAACCTGCACGTTCTTTAAAGTGCTAGGAGAAGCAGACTTAAAAAATCCCAAAAGTAGGAGGACCATCCATCTTCGGGCAGGACACATGGTCACATATCAACATTTTGCTGCCTGGAAAGTCAAAGGAAGGAGGTGCTCTAAGTTACCTCTCAAAACCGCGAAATGCGAAACCACGATTTAATCTGAGTTGTTGATCAAAGGGAGATCGTGGACCATTGATATGACTCCATTTTAGAGTTTCGGATACCGAGAGTTGGAGGAGTCAAGAGTCGAGACTCTTCATCACAGGAGTCCCGAAGTTGCGAAATGCGAAATGTTGAAATCCCAAAATAGGCACATCAACAAAGACTCCATTTCAGAGTTTCGGATACTGGGAGTTGGAGGAGTCAAGAGTCGAGACTCTTCATCACAGGAGTCCCGAAGTTGTGAAATGCAAAACGTCGAAATACCGGATTGTTGATCTGACTCCATTTCAAAGTTTCGGATACCGGGAGTTGGAGTGTCGAAACACTTCACCACAGGAATGCCGAAATGCCGAAATGCGAAAAACACCTTTTGGTGTAGGTTTCAGATACCGGTAGTTGGAGTGTCGAAACACTTCACCACAGGAATGTCGAAATGCCGAAATGCCGAAATGTGTTTTTGAATAAGGCTGTGGTCACAGCTAGTGGTCACATCTGCGGAAGATGGAGGAAGGAGCTAGTGCAACCAAGCTCCATTTTGGTGATCGCGACTTGGAGTGTCGAGACCCTTCATCATAGGAATGTCGAAATGCGAAATTGCAAAAGCGCTTTATGGATAAGCGCTTGGTCACCGCCGGTGGTCACATCGTTGAGAGTTGTAGAGAAGAGCTTGAAGAGACAAGCTCCATTTCAGAGTTTGGGACATGGAGAGTCGAGACGACTCTTCACAGAATCCCCAAAACACGAAATGCAAAATGCGTGTTCAGAATTGGCCCCTGGTCATAACCTATGGTCACATCGATGAAGGCTCAAGGGAGGAGCTAGCATGAAGCTAATCTCCATTTCGGAGATCGCGACTTGGAGAGTCGGGATGCCTCGCAACAGGAATTCGCGACATGTGAAATCGTGAAATGCCGAAATGCGAAATTGCGACATGGAGTTTCAGAGATCGCGACTTGGAGAGTCGAGATGTCTCGCAATAGGAATTCGCGACATGCAAAATCATGAAATGCGAAATACGAAAGGCATTTTATTTAGGCCCGTGGTCACAGCCAGTGGGCATATGGAGTAAGCGCGAGACCCATCATTTATAATCCAATGGTGCAGGTTAATCAGGAATATGATCGAAGGGTTATTGTTTCTCTTCATGATTAACTGATCAGTTACGATTCAGTTAGCAAAACTGAATCATGACTCTTGGATGGTTGGCGATTTAGTTGCTGATGCGTTTTCTTGGAGGTTCATAGTGTAACTGCGAAAAAGGATTGATGGTTTTTACAAGAGGACTCGAAGATACTTCAGGGTGATCGCCAGAGAAGATGAAGAGTCTCGAGGCATCTTTCAGTGGCATGAAGACTGTTCATAGAGGCTATTGATAGATGTAAGACCATTGGAGCCTGAAACTGCAACAGAGGGAATGAGCTCGACTATGACAGAGAAGACGAAGAGTCTCGACTGCTAGAGAGGCTAAGGAATCTCAACATAACACCCAATGATGATGGACGCATGGGCATAACTGCCAAAGAAGCTGAAGAGTTTCAATGATGACCAGGCAGAGCACTTGACATGGGGAAAGCATTGTGAATAGAGGATGTAGAAGATGCACAGAGAGTATAAAAAATCAGAACAAAGAAGAGATGGGTTGCTATTGAGAGTGATTTAGGCGTGTAGAAGGAGGTAGTGTTCAGCAGTTGAAATACACAAAAGAGGAATGGTGCATTGAATGGAGATGGTGCACAGAGCATAAAAGGCAGAAGAACATAAATCACAAGCCATGTGTGCAGGAACACAGTGAGGCAGACAAAGCAGGGCAGTGTAGCAGAACAATGATGAGACTGGTAAGCCATTGATGAACATTATATCACTGTAATAAGTTTCAGTAGCAAAGATTTATATTTCAGGGTGCTAGGGAGGTGCTAGGGAGGACTACTGTCCTCAGAGGTTCAAGTGGGTT